>JALMQS010000651.1:381258-556742 GCA_024734495.1 Forficula auricularia | reverse complement strand
TCCATCGGAATTAATAGATGACACCATCTTTGATCTATGATTTTCTACTAGCAGATTTGTTTAATTTATCAAAGAGAACGTCCCTCCCTAGTAATTTTTTAGGTGAAATTGTTGAAAATGGTTTCCCATTCCCTTCCCCTGCATTTACCCTTGAATTTTTGTTTTTGATGAAAACCAAAACAGGATTCGAATTGAAGTCTAGACACTTCACTAGTACTTTAATTAGATATAAATTTAAGTACCTAATAAAATATATATATATATATATATATATATATGAAAATATTTTATTATGCCAGACCCTTTTTTCGCAGGATTAGTCTTTATTTTCTGTCTAACGAGAAAATTCACTTCCCATTTTTTTAGTCACAAATTGAAGAAAGTCTCTTATTGAAATTTTATTTGTTTCAGAAAAATCAACCTAGTGCGAGTGGGCCTTAGTACTAATGTCCTGTAGTTTTTTCCCATCTATTATCTAAATGTTTGTTTTATAGGAACCCAAAAAATTTTCTTCGAAATTACTCCCTATAAGCTACTTCATGTATTTATACAGGTTTTTAAAATAAAGATTCACAAATTAAGAGGGGTGGGGAGCAATAGTTTCCAACCATTTCAATACCCTTTAGGTGTATTTTATTTTTAAATATTTTTTTCGAAGATTCGACTATGTCTGGATCTTCAAGCTCTAAGTAGCTAGTTTTAATATTTGTTTAGAAGCTACAGGCATGTGACAGACTAACAGGCTTAAACACAATGAAGCCTCATCTCGAAAAATCGCCTTGCTTTCTATTCATAGGATTGGAACTCTAAAAGCGACTTTTGATATTTACATTAGATTGAAAAAAGCAAATCTTTTAAAATCATACTCTCAAATTAATAAAATATTTAAACTATACGAGTGTACCTATATTAATAATAAATAAACTGACACGTTCTGATGTGGCCATCCACTTGACTTAACCATACAACCTGGCCCCTCACTTACCATATATATAATATTTAATAAAATTATTTATAATCATGTAGGAGGGGCGGGTTAGTTTTTGCATTTTTAGACTTCTGGGGCCCATTGATTATGTATACAAAATTTGGTTGAGTTTGGTACAAGGGTCTAGTTTTTTAATTTTTTAACCCTACACCCCCCCCCCAATGTGGGTGGTTAGTTTTTGCATTTTTAGATTACTGTGGGCCCACTGATTATGTATACAAAATTTGGTTGAGTTTGGTACAAGAGCGGGCGGTTAGTTTTTGCATTTTTTGACTTCTGGGGGCCCACGGATTTGTATACAAAATTTGGTTGTGTTTTGATACAAGGGCCTAGATTTCCACTTTTTCACCCTACACCCCCCCCCCATTTTGGGTGGTTAGTTTTTGCATTTTTATTCTTCTGGGTTCCTACTTATTATGTTTACAAAATTTGGTTGAGTTTGGGAAATGGCCAAGATTTTCAATTTTTGACTCCCCCTCCCCCCATTTTGGGCGGTTAGTTTTTTTCATTTTTAGACTTCTGGTGGTCCACTGAATATGTATATCAAATTTGGTTGAGTTTGCTCAAATGGCCGAGATTTTTAACCCCCCCTTAATTTTGGGTCGATATGCACCAAAATCTAATCAGCTCTTAATTTAATTAATTAAGAAAAAAATTTTTTTTGTAAATATATTATGTTAATATTCCTATAATTATGTAAATAATCCTGTAATTAAATTCACCCGATTATGTAAATATTTCTTGTTAGTGGAGGCCCCCACCTGCGTGGCCCAATAAACGAAAAATCAATGCATCAAAACTACGTGTGAAATTCGGTTTTGATATTCACACTAGTTTTTGAGCTAGCTCGTCCACAAAAATTTGGTAACGTGCTAACAGACAAACAGACATGTTGACAAAACAATTATTATCTCGAAAAATATAATTTTTTCGATGTTCACTTATTAGGGCTTTTTTGTAGACCGAAGTGCCATGGTTTCGCTCAATTTTTTTAATCAAAATAGTTTCAGCCGTTTTTGAGATATTTCGAAAAAAAGAAGCAAAAAAAAACTACTTTTTCATGCACGATTACAATACTTAACCATACCCTGTATGGTAAAGTAAAAAAACCAATGATAGAGTGATAATAGTAATCAATAAATAAAATTATTTGATCTATTCATGTTTATTTGAATGAACCCAAAGCAAACCTCACAAAAATCAATAATTCACAAATATTGTCTTATTAAATATCTATTTCTGTAATAAAGTGCCATTAATTTTGGCTAAATAAAATCTATTGGATATAATCTATAAACTTCGACCACTAATTCAGAAATCGTTTTTATGTAACTTTCGAGTTCCTTTTTGACTAAGATAAAGGAACAATATACTTTAAAGTGAAATTCTTATTATCTAAGAATTAAAACTATGAAAAAATGTTTTTGAGCTATATTTTGAGATTCTAATTATAAATCCTATAAATAAATAAATGTGATTTTAAGTAAGGTGAAATTAAGGAGTTTAAGTAAGGATTTAAAGTAAGGTGAAATTAACAATTTATATCACTAGGTTTCACTTCTTACTAATAGAGAGTAGTTTTCAATTGTTCATAAATTTTATTGGTATCATAAATTTAAGCTATCATTCAATCCTCATTTTTCGAAATAGTAACACCAATTAAAGTTGAAATTATAAACAGATCAAAAAATAGTTTGAATTTTTCTTATCATTATATTTTGTGTCATCATCTTCCATGTATAATTAATAATAAATATCTTCATTAATTTAATTATACTAAATATACTACTTTTCTACCACCCCTTTGTTCCAGAATAAAAATCATCGAATTTCATTTTTATCTTTTTAAAATATAAAATTTTCTGAATTAAAATGATATTTTGTTGATAATATGTGTTTTTTTTAATTTATAGGAAATTAAAGACTGTCTCTGTTTCATATAAATTTATTAATTTGAGAATATAGCTTAAAAGTAAAAAAAAACTACTTCCAAACACAAGAAGTAAATTCACTTTAATTCCTTTGTTAAAAATATTTTTGATTGAAAAGACTGATGATGAAGGTTAAACCTTCGAAACTTTAGTCTCTTAAAAACAAAAATTATATACTTATACTAGCTGCAAGACCCGCCTTCGGCGGCCCTCTTGCTAGCCAGGAGGCTACGCCCCCTGGGCCCCCCACACGGAACCCCCACCCCGGCACCATGCACCCGTTCCCCACACCACCACTCCGACACCACTGATCCCCACCCCCCGTCCCTGCTACACCCCCTGGAACCCCACCACCCGAAACCCACCCCCGCACCATGAACCCGCGCCCCCACACCACCATTCCGACACTGATCCCCACCCCCGCCATGCTTTCTGAACCCCCACCCCCGCAGGATGCTCACACACCACACCCTCTGGACACCCACCCCGTACCAACCGCTATGCTCACTTGACCTAGACACCCGAACCCCCACTCTACCAACCTCGCACCCAGTTTTTTGCATTTCCAGCCTTCTAGTGGCCCACAGATTATGTGTACAAAATTTGGTTGAGTTTGTTCCAATAGAAAGAATTTACATTTTTTGACCCTCCCCCCATTTTGGGTGGTTTTGCATTTCTAGCTCTCTAGTGACCCACAGATTATGTATACAAAATTTGGTTGAGTTTGTCCAAGGGCAAGAATTTACATTTTTTCACCCCTCCCCCTTTTTTTTGGGGGGGGGGTTTGGGGAAATTTTTTTAAGAAAAGTTTTCAGAAATCAAAAAAAAAAAATCACATCACCTACAACTTTGCTCATAATAAAATTTGCCGTAGAGTTAATATGTAGTTTAGGAGTTATTTGATCATTTCCATTCGTGCGCCCCCCAAACCCCCTTTTGGGGTCAACATATCAAAACGTTATATAGCAATAAACGTAAGTTAGAAGACATCTGATGCAAATATGAAATTTCATATTAATCCCTTCAGTCGTTTTTATGTGAATCGTGAACAACTTTTCGCCGAAACCACGCATACATACATACATACATACAGAAAGGAATTTTGTTGAGGGTGTTTTCGTTCATAACTTTGCTTGAAACGTGTGCAACCAAAATTTGGCGTGATTTGGACCAATGAACGGACAAAACCGAAGGGTGAACCCCGTCCTAATATCGTGTACACCTACTTCCACTTCTACTTTCATTTCCAAGTAGAAGACAATAGATGAAGGGGCATTATCTAATGAATTCCAAAATAATTCCAAAGACGGTGTATATCTAATTCCAATCGCGATTCACCCCTCGGACAAAACCTTAATTTTATATATATTGATGTCGGTATATATGGTATTTATATTTCTCATATATAATAATATTATTTATATATGTTTATTTGCACCAAGCAGAGGACAACCTTATTGATTTCTTATGAATTTATTAAATTGCTATTGATGTTAAAAAAGGATAATAAAAAATTATTTGGATTATTTTGAAATATAACGATTATCTCCAAATAAAGAACAATGAAAAGTTAATTTTAAACAATTAATCATAAATATGAAACTTTGACCTATCCAATATATTTTCAATTTTATTTCCCTTATCTAATGTTTCTATTCGAAATAATCTCGTGATATTTATTCATAGTTGTTCAATTTCCATTTAATTATTAATTGTTTTCAATAGCCTGATAATGAATAAAGTCTTCAGCATGTAGACCTGGATAAATATAACTTTAGTTTAATTATTTTATTGATATAGTTTTGTCATGGGATCCTAAAGGCTATCATTTATTATAAGATAGTTTCAAAATGTATGGGATTAATAAGAACGCAACGTGTATATACCACTTAAGGCTATAGGGCATTGCCAATATAGATAAAAGCTGGCTAATCTTATAATTTGTACATTTGTTTATTAATTTACTTATGTCTCATAAGTCTTTATAGTATTTTATTCGTATTACATACCAAGCCTTTTTAAAGAAGCTTAACTTGCATACAAAGATCTACTATTATTCGAATTATTAAATCTGGATGCTACATTTTTTTCTTTATTGATAATAATCCTTAAACAATTAATAATAAAATGAGAAAAAATATTGACTAATTATTATTACTGCTTAGTATTGAAATTTTAACAAGTTGTATGAGTATATTATTTTATTTACAAATATCTTCACTTATTATCTAAAATCTATAAATCTGTCTAGCGCTTTGGGAGTCTTTAAATCTATATAAGTATATCACTTTGAAAAATTATAATATTGAGACTGATGCACTAATGACGGATAAGTTCTTATCTATCTAAACTATTTTGATTTAAAGTCAAATAACTCAAAAAAATAATTGAGAGACTGAAAACTTTGTTCTATATTGAATAAGAAATTCTGCATTGTTTACAAATATCGTCTCCTGCCAGAATCAAACAATTTAAAGTCAAATAATTTAACAAATATTTGAGATTACTACTCTTAATCCGTGTTAATTCTCTATTGAGTGGAAATCGTCGAAACCAACTTTCATGATGTATAATAACGAATTCACTTCTGACATCTATTGGCAGTAAGTTAGCGGGGAAACAAACTTGTAAACTTAATGCTGTCAAAACACAATCTTGTCTAATTTCTAGGCTCGTAGATAGGGACCTTCCTGACATTTCCTTTGATTCGAGCTCATTGAAATTTTGTGACGAAATTTCAATGTTGGGTGTCACCTTGGGGTCTCAGTTTTCTTGGAATGACCACATTATTTCATTAGCAAAAGCTGTTGCATGAAAGCTTGGTTTTCTTTCCTGACCAGACGCTTTTTCATGCCCACTCAACTTCGTACTCCATTTTCTTCTCTCTCTGCACCTTTCTACATATACCTGTGCTGAGTGTGAATCGTATTAGCCAAGAGCTTAAGACACTAGCCTTCTAAACAGGAGTCCCGGGTTCGAGTCCGAGTCCCTGCATTGATATTTGACCGGCTATAATCTGATTCCTAGTCACCAATCCGTCTGGCAAGCGTGGTGACTTAATGCCAACCCCCTTCCATTTGATGGAAGAGGCCTATATTCAGGAGTGGATTGTCGCTATCGACAGGCTAATGATGATGATGATGATGAGTGTGTTTAACTGTTATACACATATATACGGGACCTACTTTTTAACGCCGGTTCCGAACGGCTAGTTTGGAGAGGTTGACTAGGCAATTATAAACTTGGTAGTTTGCCATTGCTTTCCAAGAGAAGGCGACTTCAAATATCTGCCGAGACTCAATCTCGAACTAGCATACTTCAGAACATCGGCCCGACACTCTGACCACTGACCCACTGTCACCTCGTCGTACTCCATACAAGAATCAAATTCGCTCGAGTATGGCTCGCATCTGTGAAGATGAGCAATTAAGAATTCTCTTGCCACCTTGGATGCAATTCAGAGGCTAAATCTAGCATTAAATGACACTCTCGACTTCCTAGCTTATCGTAGAACTGTGTCAACCCTTTAACTTTTTTATAAATACTACCATGGCATTTGTTCTGACGAGATAAAATCAATAATCACTCCTAAAGTCTCATTTTACGCGAAATACACGATTTTCAAACATTCACCCTTTCGCGATTAAATTAGATACTAACCAAACAAACGCATTCGCCAATTCGTTTATCCCTATGAATTCTAGAGACTGAAACTCGCTTCGCTCGCCCGTCTTTCCGGCTACATAATCTTCAGTCTTTCAAGAACCGCATCCACAAATAACTTCAACTCCAACCCAATTCCTGATATTTCCTCTTCTTTTCACCCCGGAGGTTGTACTTTTTTGGTGCAATTTCTTTTTGTATCAATATCAATATTAAAAAAACAAACTATTCTCCCATAAGAATAATAGATTTACTTCCCTGTTAACTAGAGGCACTGATTTTCGCCAATAGATTTTGCTCCTTCTTTCATCAATATTATAATAAATAAATAAAAATCACCTGCTGGGTATTTTGTAATTTAATAGACAAGCTCATTATAATAATGCTCACCTTTGCACAGTTTACCATAAAATACATTTTAATTTTATTTTTAACCTTACATTAATTATTCTTTAAACGATTCAATTCTTCATTTACTTTCTCAGCGCACAATTACGCCTAGTACTATGCATTTTTCTTCTGTTTACTCATTTATGAGGGCTTTTCTTCCTGGGGGCCAAGGGTTGCCTATAGATGGTGTCTTCTGGCCTGGCCAGCGCCCATGGTCAAAGTTCTTCCTAAACGGACCTTGCTCCCAGATCACTCACTTATTTGCTTGCCTCTTTGTCTAATCGAACAATGTCTTTGTCTTTTATATTAAATTACCCTAAATTCTTTTTTAAATAGATTAAATATTTCTCTGACCCAAATAATAATACAAAATATTTATAATAAATGAAATTTTATATTACACTATCAGAGAGAAAACTATTTGACAATTATTTTTCAATATTGTTTTAACTGTCCGCTGGCTGCCTTTTATGTTATTATTGAAATTAAATAAGATAATTTTAAAAATATATTTTTCTCTTATCACTCTCAAACCATGATGTTTATACATTTAATTATTATTTTTAAAGATGAGTATTATGTCTTCGATCAGATCTCATTAGATTTTGAATTTTAATTTCCAAAATTAATTAAAATGCTAATAAGGAAGGAGCGTTTAAAAGTTATATTTTTATATGTAAACACAATTATTATTAGTAATACATGAGAAAATCAATTTTTAAGGTTTTTTTTAATTAATATTTTCATTTAATTTCTTCCACCTAAGTATATGAACGATTTATTAAAAAAAGATTATCAAATATAAAACTTTTGTTGGATAGTTGAAATATTCTTTAAGATCACGACGTTTCGCTTATGTTTTTGAATAATTAATTAAGGTAGTTGTTTCACCATATGGTGGGTTTTCTTAGGATTTTTTTTTGAAATTTAGACAGATTATTATTAAAATACCTCTGCATCGATTGGAGGCAAAAACGAAATTTATGAACAATATAGTTCCGGAGATATTAAATTCCAAAGATAAATTTTTACACACTCTTATACATTGCTCTACACGGGATATCGGAAAGTTTACATACATATTTAATTATAATTAAGAAACTCTTCTTACCATTGTTATAAAAAACTAAATCAACATTAAACAATAACTAATACATTTTTTAAGAAAATTTTAATTCATAGTTACAACACAGTTTCTGAGATAATAATGAATAAATAATGAAAAATTTACACTAAAAACAAACTGGCAACAACGCATTTATTTAACCTAAAAAGTGGGTTAACTTTATTAATTTTTTTGACGTTTTTTCGCTTCAGCCATTGTCGCAACAGCTTTCAATCGATTATTAAGAACTTTTTGTTTTATAAATCCCCCATTATAATGTACTTTATCTGAAATTTCTATGATAAAATATTACAAGCTCGGACAGTGTTACCAGATTTGTAAAACGAGAACGGGATTGACTAGTAGTGGTAACATAAACAGCAAAAAGTTTTGGGCTTATGAATTATGAATCCTCATTGTCTGTACTATATACTCTAGCATTGACTTTTTGCTAGTATTGTCGCGAAACAACTACCTTAAGCAACTAAAGTCAATCAAATAGTCAGTCAGATAATCTAAATATTCACTCATAATTATTTAGTTCAAACACCGAAAATGTGAAATTAAAAATATTTTTTATCGGGAAAAGCTAATCTATTTCATTTATAAGGATTAAATCAAAGACTGCGTCATCTGCTTGATGTAAATAAATATTAATTTATAAAACAATATATATGTAAATCTTTTATTAATTTGAGATTTATTTCTGAGGTTTTATGGTTTTTTAATTAAAAATGGAATTGACTTTAACCGGTAGATAGGATTTAATGTTAGAATCTTTCATAAACCCTATATATTTTGTAGCTATATAGAACATCCGTATATCGCTGAAGAAAAAGATAAAGTGTTTGAAACAAAAGTTCAACTCCAACATTTAGCTTTGCGATCCCATTTGGGGCTACGACCCATAGTTAATGAAACGCTGCTATAGTATAGGGTGAATTTTCAAAATTAATTAATTATAAATAAATAAATTATCTATGAAAAAATATTTATTTTTATATCGTTCTTTTGAATTTAATATTTGGGATCGCGAAAAAATATCGATGACAAAAATGGGACAGGAATGAAAAAAGTTTAAGAAGCGCTGTACTATACTATTGATTTTTCTTTACAGAATCCTAATTACTACGTAATACTGTATATTTTTCTTTCTCATTGTATAAATTTATTGTACAACCACGACTTAATTCATCATTTCGAATCACATGATTAATTTATTTAATTTAATTACAACTTTAAAAGAATAAATAATGGATAATTTTATTTATTTTAAATAATGAAAATTGAAGGATTTGATATTTATGTTCATTTAGATCTGAGCTCAAAATTATATAAGTAAATCTGTTATATTTTAAAGCCTATTCTCTTTGCTTAAAAAAATTCAAAAATTATTTCTTAAGGAAGCAACATATCATTTATTTGACTTATGATTGTTTATATTTAATTATAGTGTAATTTTTTTTAAAATTAAAATCAGACTAAATGAGCCCCGTCCCATCTCAATTGACCCACCAATATTTTTTCTTTTTAAATAAAATTATGCTAATTCACGATAAATTTAATTTAAATATTTATTTTTATTATCATTTGGAACAACATTCTAAACAATTTAAAACATTTTATTGTAACATTTAACTTAAAATTATTTTTTAATTGTTAAAAACAAGGAAAACATACAAAATCCAAAACCTTTACCACTGTGTGACGTCGCCTTTATTTTTAATTACGGCTTGAATTCTTTTGGGCAACGTACTTATTAAGTTTTGACACTCATCTTGAGTGAAAGTATCCCAAATATTTCTAAGTTTGTGTTTTAATTCGACTACGTTTCTAACTGGTTGTATTCGTAATAGCTTTTTCATTGTGTGCCAAAGAGTTTCTATTGGTGACAAGTCGGGACTGTTTGCCTGCCACTCACCCCAAAAGTGGAACATTATGATCAGAAAGCCATTTTAAAGATTTTCTTGATGTATGGCAGGCCGCCCCGTCTTGTTGGAACACAAAATTATTATTATTCTGCAATGCATCTGCCATTGTTGGAAGTAACGATTTTTTTAAAATCTCTAAATATTTATTGGTGTTTACAATTCCATCAATGAAGTGAAGTTTTCCAACACCTCTAGCAGACATTGAACCCCATACCATAACTGAAGCAGGAAATTTTACTTTCTTTTTTAAACAATCTGAATTGAAAGCTTCATTTTTCTGACGAATAACTCTGCTTCGATTGTCCCCAACACAAACTTCAAAACGAGACTCATCACTCCAATGGACACTATTCCATTCATCACTCGTCCAATTAATGTGACTTTTAGCCCATTTAAGCCGGTTTTTCTTTTGTTTTAATGTCAAGAGTGGCTTTTCTTTCGCCTAAAAAAAATTAGTAAAATTACAAAAAAAAATTTGGAATAAGTTGCAATAAAATTACCTTGTAAGTTTTAAAACCTAACTTAAGGGCTTCTCTATGGCACGTGGATCTTGAAACACTTCGCCCCACAGCATCGCTCCAAAGAACAGATAATTCACCATAGTTCGAACGCCTGTTTTTTCTAATAATCTTCTTCAATGCCCGTCTATCAGCATCTGATATTTTGGATTTCGACGCATACCGAGGTTTTGTAGCTATTGTACCCGTTGTTTTATAAACTCGAATAATATTTCTGACAGTAAACTTTGATAAATTAACTAGATCGCCAATTTCCGCGTTTGATTTTCTTTTTAAATAAATTGATAATAATTGAGCGAATTTTTTCATCAACAACCTTTCCACGAGTCATTTTTACTAATAATAAACAAACCAAACTTTCTTTTGTTGGAAAAAGGCAAAGCCTACTTGATTATTTCACATATTCAAAGATTCTTAAAAAATAAAAAATAATAAATTCGTGAAAAGCAAAGAACGATTTTTTATATAAAAATATGTTTTTAACAATTAAAAAATAATTTTAAGTTAAATGTTACAATAAAATGTTTTAAATTGTTTAAAATGTTGTTCCAAATGATAATAAAAATAGATATTTAAATTGAATTTACCGTGAATTAGCATAATTTTGTTTAAAAAGAAAAAATATTGGTGGGAGATGGGGCTCGTATTACTTAAATAGGTAGAACCTACATCAATGGCGTTTTTAGAAATTTTTACTGGAAGTGGGAGGGTGGAGGAGGGACTAATGAACGCCTCGTGACTGGAGTAGGGGGTTGAACCACCATAGTTTGCTAGCGCCCCTAATGTAGTTAGCATTTATAAATATACATACATATTTACATCAAGCAGAAGACGCACTCTTTGATTTATTTCTTTTAATCTTTCAATGCAAATATCATCAATCAACTTTAACCAATGTTACCAAAAGATAGTGTCTTCAGGCCAGAGGTAAATATTTTATAAAAATACTTATTCTTTATTATTAAACTATTATATTTTTTATGTTGTAAAAAGCTAAGTATTTTTTTCTATTATTAGTTACTGTCCCATAAATCAATAAAACCAACGTTGCTAATAATAAATGGGGTTTTTCACATTTTTTCTTATGAATCAGATAAATTCTTGTATGGTATATTTATCATTAAAGAAATTTTCCCTAAGACAATTTACTCAATTTTTTTATAATTGAAAATTCTATGATATTCCATCGCCCTTGAAAAGGATTTCCAAAGCAACGAAATCCGCAAGCTAGCTGGAACCACCATCGTTGGACACTTATCTCCAACATACTTCTAATTAAAATGAATTTGTTTTGTCCGAGAATAGCAGAGTTAGTGATTCATAAAGAGAAAACAATGAGGTTGTCCTCTGCTTGATGCAAATAAACATTGGTATAGGTATATGATTTTGGCATAAACTGTCCACCAATAGGGACGTCCCATCTAGCTTGAGGTTTTCGTTGCTTTGGAAATCCTTTTCAAGGGCGATGGAATATCATAGAATTTCCAATCATAAAAAATTGAGTAAGTAAATTATGTTTTAGTGAAATTTTTTTTATAATAAATATACTATATATACAAGAATTTATCTGATTCATTTCAATAAAAAAAAAAGTGAAAACTCCAATTGTTAGTAGGTACTAGCGTTGGTTTTATTCATTTATGGGATCTTAACTAATAGTCTGATGATGAAGGTTAACCTACGAAACTATAGTCTAAAAAAGGGGTGTCCAACCCGTAGCTCGCGAGCCACGCGTGGTTTGATCTGGCTCATTTTATCAACTCTGGCATGAAATGTCTAAAAATTATTTGCTCTATAAAATACAGTACCGCGCCACAGTTGCTCAGACAATTCGTTAATTTTTATTGATAGAAAGAAAAAAGACATTTATTAATTATAGGTGAGTTAATAGAGTAAAGGGTGTGTAGTTTCACAGTGAATGAAATAAAACTCAAGGGTTTATACAAACTCAATATATTTCGGATTATTAGTCCATCATCAGGAGTTTACAAGTTAATACAGTATTAACCACACACCAGTATTACAGTAATTATGTACCACACACCCTTTACTCTAATGAGCAGCATCATGTTTCACCTAAAACCTACACCACTTTCCATAAGTAAAATTATAGGTGAATTCTTAATAAATTGCGCATTTTCTTTAAGATATTGCAATTTTTGTGTGCATTATATACGTTTTAAATAGAAATATTATAAGCAAAATATATATGTGCCAATGTGTTGGCAAAAATTTTTAAATTTTTAATTGGCTCAATATATGTATTTATCAGTGGCGTGTGGTCCATGGATGCAATGGATGCGGCGCATCCCTAAAATTTCAAACATTTAGAGTATTTTCATAAATTCAGGAGGATCTTTACATTTTCAAATCATTATCCGTTATTTCAAAGATTTCTATAAAAAACATTTTTTGTTTTGAAAAGCATATTGGTTCTTGAAATGAAATAAAACTGTTCCATAGTTTCAAGGGGCAATTAAAATGAATTATTTTTCCGAAAAGGATGCGAATAGAAGGTTTGAACCCCCTGCCTGGTATATCTTCCAGTTCAAGCATGTCAAAGACAAGTCTCGACGAGTTTTAGTCGAATAAAAATTGTTCTCGCTGAGGAACTATTAAAATAGTTATAATCCAAAAAAAGAATAAATAAAGATGATTCGAGAATCTTTCGACTAATCCATTTCTAAGAATAATTATTACATTATAATTCTGCTGAGAATGAAATACAAGATATTATTGTTACTGCCACTGAAAGAGGAGACAGAGGGGAATGCCGCATTGGATTTCCTTCACTGACTTTTCAAAACCCTGAAGAAGGAGGGAATAGCCTCCGAAACGTCGGTTTTATGAATAAAAAGATAGTGTAAATTATCTTCTTCTTTTTTTGGACTGCCTCATTAATATCCACTTAAGTCCTAAAATATATTTTTTTAAAAATCTAATGTTAAATTTGAAAAATAACGAAAATGATGCCTTATTCGTTGAAATTTACCAAAAAAGGCTAAGATTAAAATAAAATTTCAAAAAAATGAAGGGTTCTTTTTTGGACAGCATCCTTGGTTGAAAAGTCACCAACCGCCACTGGTATTTATTTATTTGCATGAATGCCTCATTGATTTCTCTTTACAAAATTCTAAAGAGTATATAATGTATATTTTTCTTTCAAACTGTTTAAATCTAATGGCACATCTACAACCAAGACTTAATTTATCATTTCTAGGCTTTTCGAGCCACATGATTATTTATTTTATTTAATTAGAACTTTAAAAGTTCTATAAATAAATAATGGATGAATTGAGTTAAAAAAATTACAGTATATTTTATATATATTTTGGCAAAAACTAATTTCAGCTAATTTCCTGAATCAGGAACGATAACCATCGGAACTGAATAACTAGCCTAACCCATAAAAGAAAATAATAGTACTAGACGAGCAGAAGCTTAAAAAAATAATAATTTTAACATTTATAACAGAAATATGGAATCAACAAGTTCCTAATGAATAATATATTAACATATAAAAAGACCTAATTAATATATTTTGTTTGGAGCAGACAATTGGGTTCGAAGCGGCTTGAATTCGAATCTGGAATAATATTTGTCCCTCAGCTGGCCATTAGTTTAACTTTTACCTTCTGATTGTGTCCGGGTTCTTAATTATTTTCTATAAGTCCATCAAGTTTTCGTCCTTATTTCGTACGTCATTGGAGAAGGGATTTTCGGAGGTTACTACGCAGAATAAATGGTGTTTTTAAAATTCACTAACAAATCAACTTTAATTCTGAGTTATTCTTATTAATCATATCATTGATTCAAATCAGTTTTATATTCAGAAGAAGTCTGGCTGGGATGTACAATCTATTCTATTAATTGACCTTTTATATATTTGTATTTATATAGTGTTTAAGCTTTTATTAATTTAATTTTATACATAAATCGAAATTGATGGAAATTTTTCAATGTCGACAAGAACTAGGACACAACGAGTCAGTCCAATGCATCTCATTAAAAAACCACACAAACTAGTTTATCATGATCGAAAATTGTCCGAAATGTTTTGGTTCGATTTAGCGTGTGAGTTAGGTAAAAGAATAAACAACAACATTACTACTACTAGACACCGTTCCGTATTACGCACAAACAAGGAGACAGGTAAACTGTTGTACTAGCTCTTTTGATTTAAAATTGAGGGGCTCAGAACTAGAGTGGGGTAATTTAGTTTTTTTTTAACTGAGTGAGATCTTCAGAGCGGGAATTAGTCAATATTTATATAAAAAAAATTTTTGATACACTTGTCATTAGTTAAAATTATATACAAGAAACATAAATAGGATATATACAAAACTTTTTACAGGGTTCGCCAGAAGGCCGAAAGATATAATCTTCTCAATTGTCTTTTTTCTTTCAAGACGAAATGTCGATTGCGAAATGGCTTCAAGAGTAAATCCAACACGCAATTTCGCAATCGACATTTCGTCTTGAAAGAAAAAGACAATTGAGAAGATTATATCTTTCGGCCTTCTGGCGAACCCTGTAAAAAGTTTTGTATATATCCTATTTATGTTTCTTGTATATAATTTTAACTAATGACAAGTGTATCAAAAATTTTTTTATATAAATATTGACTAATTCCCGCTCTGAAGATGGCCATAACCAATGGCCGAAACGTTAGTGGGAATTGAGAAATAAATAAAAAGAAAAAATTGAAGCTGCACGTCTCTTATTTTAAACCTAAACAAATAAATTACTACAGCTATAAAAAACTCCCTTAATAAACAAAATAAGATAGGTTGAAAAAAAATGTTTTGATTATTTTGTGTATATACTTAAATAAATACAAATTTTTCATAAAACAATCTAAAAACGTTTATTAAAAATCCAAACGTTTCGGGAGAAATTCTCTCTTTATCAATGGCAATTTGAAAGAACCTGAAAAAATAGTTGCTTTAAAAATGAATGATTTATCGTTATTTATTTATTTATTTATTTATCATTATCATTCTTTTTTAAAGCAACTATTTTTTCAGAATCTTTCAAATTTCCATTGATAAAGGGAGAATTTCTCACGAAACGTCTGGATTTTTAATAGACTTTTCTAGATTATTAAATAAAATTTTAAAAAAGAACTTTTGATGAGATTTTCTCAAACATTCAAACGAAGTTTCGACTCCTATTTTTGAGGTCATTATCAAGGGAATGAGAATTTATTTTTTTGATATTCAAAAATAAAAAATTAATTGTGTGTAGCAGCCCTTATTTAGTTATTTTTTGATATTTTTTTAAGTTCAATGCGTAAAGAGCCATTGATAAAAATAACCTTATTAAACAATTTGTCTTATTTTATAAGGTTTAGCAGAAACTCATGAGGTTACTAATACCTTTTAAAAATGACAACGAAGCTGACTGAAAATTTTTATTTGTCAAGAGAGTTAGGTGTTATAATTGAACATTAATTTTCAATTAAATCGAAGGAGACACTAAAAGAGTGTGGAAATAAATTTTCATACATCAATTCTTGTAAATTAATTGTAATAGACTGATGAAGAGGGCAAAGCCCTCGAAAGAAACTATAGTCTCGTTATAAATAAATTTAAAAAGACACACTCTTTTATTGTCTCCTTCAATTTATAAAAATTCTGCTACTCTCGGCATGAATAAACTTTCAATTTAATTCAATTAAATCAATAGGAAAGCAGCCTGAGTCTTATTTTAAAATTTTTATTTATTTTATATCTTATTGTTTCAACACTAGAATTTTTCATCAAGACTTCGAAATAAGTATATTCTCAAAAAATGAATGATAGTATTTTCAAATTGTCGTTCTAAAGCTAATCACGAGTGATTTACTGAATTCGAGCTTTTATCGATTATTTTTATTATACGAGTATGTCAGAAGGACTGTATTGTTCACCTCCACGCGAATCCACAACAATTCCGATTTAGTAGTTGATAATCTCTCGTGATTTTCATTAGATAGTATTTTCAAATAAACAAAGATTTGATACATTTTTTATTTCGAAGACCTGATGAGAAAAAAAATATGTGTGTGTGTGTTTCTTTACATTAAGCTGAGGACAACCTTATTGATTTCTTTTTATGAATCAACAACTCTGCTACTCTCGGCAAAACAAAATCTTTTCAACTAGAATAATTTTTTGCACACTAATTAAAACTGGAATAGTAAAACCACATTTATCAAGGAATCCCTGTATAACATAGAAAAAATACTTGGATCGCATTATGAGTAAAACTGGAATACCCACAAAGCGTTCTGAGTATTTTCTATGACTCACAAAGCGAAAAATAAATAAACAATTTAAACAATAGAGCAAATTTATGTATCAAAAAATATTTATGTATCCCCAATTTCCCATATTATACGAATTCGTCATTTGAGGACAAACAGCCATATTGAATTCACCCAAAAAATCACATAAAAATGACAATTTTAGGGCTCCTCACACCGTCATTTTAAAATGAATTAAATTAAAAAAAAAATTAAGTCTAATTCTTCTTGAAGAGGTTTTTCAGAGATATCTCACACACCTTTTCGACCCTCAAAATATTAGTTGAGTTTTTGATTTCTGGGAAAGTAAATACGTATAACTTATAAATGTCAAATTTGTATCTTATTTAGTTTACTATCTACAGGCGGACATTGTATTATACGAATAGGGTTCCGTTTAATTTTTGAAAGAACCTTAAAAAAGAACCGTTTAAAGGACGGATTAACTAATTGGGGCTTCTAGACACAATATAATTTCGGGATCTTACTTAATTTCCAGAAACAAAAATTATTCAACATGATCTGAATTTGACAAAAACCCACTTTTTGATTTTCCTACATCCAATCGAGTATTTCAACCCCAAAAAGACTGATGATGAAGGTCTATTTTCGAAACTATAGTCTAACAGGACTACCTAATTTATTATGAATCATCAAGTCTGCTACTCTCGTCGAAATAATTCTTTTCATTTATATTTCTAAAAATTTATTATAATCAAGTTTATTATTCGGCCGGCTCTAACTAAAATAAGCTGACGTGTTCTGATGTGTCCATCCACTTGACTTTAACATACTACCTGGCCCCTCACTTATATTTAATATTTAATAAAATTATTTTTAATCATGTAAGGGAGGGGGTTAGTTTTTGCTTTTTAGACTTCTGGGGGTTCACTGATTATGTATACAAAATCTGGTTGTTTGCTCAAACGGCCTAGATTTTTCATTTTTACCCCCCCCCCCCATTTTGGGCGGTTAGTTTTTCCATTTTTAGTCTTCTGGGCTCCCACTGATTATGTATACAAAATTTGGTTGAGTTTGGTCAAATGGCCTAGATATTAATTTTTTGAGCCCCCCCCCCCATTTTGGGCGGTTAGTTTTTGCATTTTTATACTTCTGGGGTCCCACTGATTATGTATACAAAATTTGGTTGAGTTTGGTCAAATGCCCTAGATTTTTCATTTTTAACCCCTCTCCACCCCCCTTTTGGGTCAATATGCACCAAAATCTAATCAGCTCTTAATCTCAATGGACCAAAACTTCGTGTGAAATTTGGTTTCGATATTCACACTAGTTTTTGAGCTAGCTCGTCCACAAAATTTGGTAACGCACAGACTAACTAACAGACAAACAGACATTTTGACAAAACAATTATTATCTCGAAAAATATAATTTTTTCGATGTTCACTTATTAGGGCTTTTTTGTAGAGCGAATTGCCAAGGTTTCGCTCAATTTTTTTAATCGAAATAGTTTCAGCCGTCTTTGAGATATTTCGAAAAAAAGAAGGAAAAAAAAACACTTTTTTCATGCACGATTACAATACTTGACCATACCCTGTATGGTAAAGTAAAAACTAAAAACTACCGGCCAATAGCAATCATTACTCCCCTATCCAAATTCATGGAAAAGGCCAGCAATGAGCAAGTTCTAGGTCACTTTGAGTCAAATAAATTAATCCACGATAGACAATATGGCTTTAGTACCGATCTACTGTCGACATCCTAGCACCGCCGTACCTTCAGACATTTCAAAGGCACAAAAATCTTCTGGCCAAATTGACCTCCTTCGGCCTTACGCCGAAACTCTGCAAGTTGTCTGAAAGTTTTCTTTCAGACCCTAGAATTAATGTTGTCATCGATGGAATATCATTTCTATACCAACGCTGGAGTTCCTCAGAGATCGGTATCTCCCTTAGCCTCTTCCTTATCTATATCAATGACCTTCTAAATTTGCCCTGCAATCCCGTTCATTGTTACGCAGATGACAGCACAATATAACGCCCCTACATTGCATAAAAACCGTGTAGACATTGTTTACTCAATTAATTTAGATTTATGCAGACTTAAAAACTGGGGATCCTAAAACTTGGTTAACGCAGTGTTGTCTAATCTCTAGGCGAATCTCTTAGATATATAATTTGATTCTAGCTCACTGGAATTCAGTGATAAGATTGTTGGCCGTCACTCTGGGGTCTGACCTTTCTTGGAATGACCATATCTCAACTGCTGCTAAAGCTAACTTGGTTTCCGAATATTCAGGTCCAGGCGCTATTGTCGTCAACTTCTTACACTATATAAGGCTCAAATTCGTCGCTGTCTCGAATACCACTCTCATCTGTGGAGGGTGGGCTCTAAGCATTCTCTTGCTACACTGGATGCAATTCAGAAGCGAGCAAAAATGATAAATTTATTGAAATTTTTATTATAATATAAATCTATTTTTTTTATCAATGCTCTTAAATTTTTTTTTGAATTTATTATTTTTGTCATATTGATTGTATATCTCTAATTGTTTCTGAGGTATATATATATAAACTGATTACTAGACTTAATGCCAACCCCCTTCCATTTGATGAAAGAGGCCTATATTCAGCAGTGGATTGTCGCTATCGACAGGCTGATGATGATGATGATGATATAAATGATTTGTTTGGGACTATAGTTTCGAAGGCGTGACCTTCATCATCAGTATTTTTAATTATAAATATTTTATCTGTTATTTCTCATGGGTTCAATTACCAGATTGGATATAGAAAATTCGCAAACCTTCGAAACTATAGTCTCAAACAAAAAGTTAAATACATACATACATACATATACTATATATGGTATATATATTTCTCTTTATGAAAAAAAAATTCACTGTCGAAAGTATATTTGATAAATTTGATATTTTTACTTTACCATACAGGGTTTGGTCAAGTATTGTAATCGTGCATGAAAAAAGTGGTTTTTATGGTTCTTTTTTCGAAATATCTCCAAAACGGCTGAAACTATTTTGATTAAAAAAATTGAGCGAAACCATGGCATTTCGCTCTACAAAAAATCCCTAACAAGTGAACATCGAAAAAAATTATATTTTTCGAGATAATAATTGTTTAGTCAAAATGTCTGTTTGGCTGTTGGTGCGTACGTTACAAAAATTTTGTGGACGAGCTAGCTCAAAAACTAGTGTGAATATCAAAACCAAATTTCACACGTAGTTTTGGTGCATTGAGATTAAGAGTTGATTAGATTTTGGTGCATATCGACCCAAAATTAAGGGGGCTGGGGGGCTAAAAATTAAAAATCTAGGTCATTTGAGCAAACTCAAAATTTTTTTGTATACATAATCTGTGGACCCCCAGAAGACTAAAAATGCAAAAACTAGCCACCCAAAATCGGGGGGGGGGGGGGTGTAGAGTCAAAAATTAAAAAACTAGACCCTTGCACCAAATTCAACCAAATTTTGTATACATAATCCGTGGACCCACAGATGTCTAAAAATGCAAAAACTAACCCCCCCCCCCCTACATGATTATAAACAATTTTATTAAATACTAGCTGCAAGGCCCGCCTTTGGCGGCCCTCTTACTAGTCAGGGGGCTCGCCTCCTGAACCTCCACCCCTTGAACCCCACCCTCACACCCCACTTCAACCCACCCAGCACCCCCACCCCCGCACCATGTACCCGTGCCCAACCCCCGCCCCCACACCACCATCCCAATGTACAAACAAAACCTTAATTTTATCTAATTTCATTTAAATTGGTAAGCATGACGACTGTTTTTGTTGGGGGGCGGACATAAGTAGTTACAGAGTCAGGCACAAATGCTCTTTAGTAGTATAAGGATAGTATAGGATTAAATATAAGTGAGGGGCCAGGTTGTATGGTAAAGTCAAGTGGACGGCCACATCAGAACGTGTCAGTTTATTTTCGGTTTAAACTGGCATAAAGTGGATTTATTTAATTTTTTATTGTAAATCTTATTTTTATCAATACTTCAAAATTTTTTTTTCTTGAATTCCTTATTTATGCCATATTGATTGTATATATCTCTAATTGTTTCGAAGTATGGTACATATCTTATTGACAATAACAATAATGTTTTTGTATATCTCTACATTTGTGTTATGTGTGTATGTAGAGAGTGAGAGGATGGAGAAAAGCGAGGTGAGTTAGGATGGGAGTCGAGCTCGAGAGTGAGCGGTCGGAGTGCAGAAGAAGAACAAGAAACAGAAGCAGAAGAGTAGGGAGATCGAGCGGCAGCAGCAGGCGGCGAAGACCTTCGAAGGCTCAGTCAATCGCGAACCTCCCGACAAACAGCAACAAGTGATCTCTCTCAATGCCAATATGTGACTGAACTCGTCGGTTCAATTGTCAGTTTGTCTGTGTCGTGGACACGTGAGTTAGTGTTTGTGATTTACCAAGAAAGTTGCAATCCAAAAAAAAAATATTTATTAAAAAAAATAAAAAAAAAAAAATTTACGAACTATGTGAGTATAAAGATTTGCCAATTTTTTAAAAAAATATTTCGAATAGCGTGTTAATACGATGGATGGACGGGACGGGACACTGAGACGCAGGTGTCATCCGGGTGGCGGAATGTGCGTCGCAAGTGCTTCTCTGACGTCACAGGCCTTGACCGAGCCGGAAGCCAATTGTCACTTTTAATCTACTTCTTGTAGAAATTCAAACTATTGTTTACATCTTCTTCTTTTTTACGTAATCTCTCTTTTGAACTTGAAAATAAATATTCAATTTGATTTTCATCACTTGGCCCAGACCTTAAACTCGCCAAATGCTTGCTTACTTTGAGGTAATTTTACATCACGCACATACTCATTCTTTTAAAAACAGACAGAAGAATGAATATACACTCCTAGATATAGATTCAAGGGAATTTGAAATATATTATAAAAAAAAAAAGAAACTTGGCTCCTATCACGTGATTAGCTGAACATCGACCACTCGTTTGAAAACTTGAACATATTAAGCTCTTATATAACGCGATGTGATTTTTTTTTTCATAGCATGTTTACACTATTGACTTCGATAACCAATATTACTTATAATTATAAATCTGGAGCAAGCAACATTTATTCAAAATATTTTAGTAATTAAAATTTATCAAAGTAAAAATTTATCAGTCTCCTTAGCGATTAATTAAGACGTCTTTTTTTTAAATTTTCTCTAAAAATTACTATAATTAATCATTTTGAGTTCGAATAATTGAAACAAGCATTTTATTATAAAAATATGCTCGTTCATTTATATTATACTACCGAAAATGAGATTTTATAATTAAAGATTTTTTTGCCCACAGTAGCAAAATTACTAAATTTATAAGAATAAATCAGCGTATTATCTTCTTGATTCAAAAAATATACAAATGAGCAATTCCAACATATTTTGCATTGTAAAGTCCACTAGGTTTTTTTTTCAATATAAGATAAATTTTTCATTTTTAATAATATAGTCTTTAAGTGTAGGTATACATTTATTGTTGCACTCATAAATTTTTTAACGCCCATTTTACTCAATTTCATATTTTTTCAATTCAAATAGTCTACAAAAAGTCAATTCCGATCCCTGTCCAATTTGGCTGTTTAAATCGTAAAACCCATGTATTTACTTGAAAAATCTTCAGATATGACTGAATAAAATATCACCTAAATAAAAAGATGAATGAAGACTATAAAATTTAATAAAGATTTTTTTTTGTTGGAAAAAATTATTAAAATTGTCCAAAGACAGTATGTCAATTCCGTCCCCAATATAGTTTTAGTATTTAACTTGACTAATGCCATCATTGGAGTGGTCAAGAGAGAAACTATTGTCAGTTGGTGAGTTGGTTTGTTAATACCAACCAGTGGTGTTAATTTTATTTATATGATAACACAGAAAATTGACTTCATAAAGGTAGTGATTAATTACGTCGTTCATAAGTGTCATTTCCGTCCCTGCGATAACAAGTCATATAAAAATATTTATTAAAAAAAACTTTCTTGTGTTGTTTTACTTTTAGTGAATTGTAACCAAAATTGTAACCTTCTATATTTTTAGGCCAGTCTCTGCCTATATTACCATATATATATTATAATCACAATTCTCTAATGTCAATTCCGTCCCTTGATTATCACACCTGAATAGGAAAAATCATAAAAAATTGAAAAATATTTTTTAATTCATGACCATTATTAGAATTGGTTTATAGATAGTTGAACCACAAAACTATATTATTATTGTTGGGGTCCGATAAAGTTATATTTACAAATTTTTAGGTAAAAAAATGCAAAATAACTTGGATTTACTCATATACGGTATATATATATATATATAATTTTATTTATTTCAGAATATAGTTTAGGAGCTTTTTGCCGTCATCTTAAACTTTAATATAAATATCATATTTTGATATTTTTAATGTGAGCACTAAGTCTTAATTGAATAGCTCTTCAAATTTGACTACGGAGATAATTGACCAGACATAATCTGAGTACCCTATATGCAAATATATTTAATTAAGTCTTAATACTCATAAAAATAAATCAGAATATAGTATTGATAAAGATAGTGAAGAAAGCAAAGCCTTCAAAATTATAGTCACAAATAAATTCTATATATATATATATATATATATACCTCAACAAAGGGCACACTTTGATTTATTCCTAAAAATTGTATAATTGAAAACGATAGCCTTATTAATTTGTTTTAATTAAAATAAGGTTAGATTAGCTATGAAATAAATATTTAATTATTATTTAAAATTAAAATTATATTAGTAATTTCTAATTTGAATGACAAACCTAAAGCTAACCTAAGGTTTATCATCGGATAGGTACATATATATTCTAGCATAATATGTAAACTCATATTTGGAATAAAAACCTCGAAACCGGTAAGAGACTTCTTGCACTTTAACTTAAAGATATTTC
Organism: Forficula auricularia; assembly: GCA_024734495.1. Lineage (NCBI taxonomy): Eukaryota > Metazoa > Arthropoda > Insecta > Dermaptera > Forficulidae > Forficula > Forficula auricularia. The sequence goes on along the minus strand of JALMQS010000651.1, from coordinate 533,012 downwards.
AAAGGCATTCGATAGCTCTGGCATAAAAATCTTCTTGCCAAATTGGCTGCCTTGAAAGTTTTAAGTCTGTGATTGAGAGAATATCATCATCTTCTTTGTATATTAAACTCCTATTTCTTCTAAGCTCGATTTTAGCTATGTTAATGACCTTTTGAATTTGCCTTCCAATTTAATCCATTGTTACTTGTTATTATATTAAAGCTGGAGTTCCTCATGATAGCTGATAGTACCTTCTGTTACGCTAAATACTTGCAAAACATTCGCGTAGATTTGCATCTTCGATTAATTGAGATTTATAAAAATTAGTTATCTTATAACTTGGTTAACTTTAAAGCAGAAAGACACAATGTTGACTAAGGGTCTCGGCGTGTTGATAGAAGTCTTCATGACATTTTCTTTAATTCGAACTCATTGAATGTTATTTCAAAATATTATTTGTCTGTCACTAACATTCATCTCTTTTGTGATTAAGTAAGATATAAGCTTGGTTTTCTATTCAGAACCAGATACTTTTTTAAGTTCACCCAACTTCTTATCCTATACAAGTTTAAATTCGCCCCTGTCTCAAATATGGCATGTAAGGGGGCCTCCAATAATTCTCTTGCCATCCTGAAGCAATTCAGAGGTGAACTATCAGTTTAATAGGAGATCCAAGCTTTAACTAGCTCACTCGATTCCCTGGACAATTTCATTGCATTAGATAATTTTATTTGAAATTAATTGCTTAATAATTTACTATTTAGAGGCTACTGTGGGTCAGTGGTCAGAGTATCGGGCAGCTGTCCTGAAGTATGCTGGTTCGAGCCTTAGCCTCGGAAGATATTTGCAGTCCTCTTGGAAAGCAATGGCAAACTACCAAGAGTTTAATTGCCTAGTCAACCTCTCCAAACGAGCCGTTCGGAACCGGCGTTAAAAAGTAGGTCCCGTATATCTGTGTAAAACAGCTAAACATACTCGGCACAGGTATATGTGGAGATGTGCCGAAACGTCAGGAGACCTGATATTGCACTTAAAGAAGAAGAAGAAGAATTTACTCTATAATATAAACTCAAAATGTCTTTTTCTGCTGCGAATTCAAAAAATTATAATAATTCAATATTAATTTCCTAGCTATTTTTTCACTCTAGAATTTTTAAAAATTCCAACTTTCACATAAATCGGTAAAATTATTTAAAAAATTCATTCATAGACCTAGATTCGTTTGTTCAATGTTTCAGCATATTATACTTCTCTTTATATATACTAGAATATAGAACATAAATGTTTTAATTCATGAATTACATCTAAATGACCTTTAAACTCATTTTGAATTTATAAACTTTTAATATAAACAATTTTCCAATCTTAACTAGATATAGATTTTATTTGGATTGTACTATTCTATTATATAAAGACAAAAATTTCATTGAATGTAATGTCTTTTTTCTTATTTAATAGCTATATACCAATATATTTTAATTTTAAAATAAAATATAAAATTGAATATATTCACAAAAAACTTGAATATTATATTTAATATAATTAAAAATAAAAAAATTAATAATATTTAAAAACAATATTTATATCAATACTTTCCGGCAGGAAAAAAGTCAAAATTACATAGGTATATATATAATTTTTTAAAATAAATAAATAATGTTTTTTTTTTAAATTTATTTCGCCTTGGCGGTATTATATAATACAGTAAAAATAGATTTTCTAATTAATATTTATCTTTTTTAACTTAAATATATTTTTTTTATTTAAAATATAGCAATCAAGCTGAAACTAAAAAAAAAACTTTCAATTTTTTTTTTTAGTTTACAACTATACTTAAAATTTTATAATGTATCATAATTATTAAAGGTTTTCGTATGGTCAAAAATATAGATATATCTGTTATAATCTATCCTATATAATATCATTTTGACAAATTGGAAAAATTATATCTATTAAATTTTCTATTAAATTTTATCATTGATGGCCTAGTTAAAATTTTAAGACAAAATTAATTGTTATCATATGATTTTCTATTTGACCTATTATACATATAAAAAAATATTGTAAATAATTTCTTAGTGAATTTCATTTTAATTGAAAAGATTTAGTTTTGCCGAGACTGCCATAATTGTTGATTCATATAGAGAATTCAATGAGGTTGTCCTAAGCTTGATATAATTAAACATAAACATATTATTATTATCATTTCCGTCCATAATTTGTATCAATTTGAAAGTTTATAATGGGAAAATAAGGACAAGTTTTAATGTGTGACTTTTTTATTTATCAACCAACGTTTCGTCCACTTTGCCGACTTCTTCAGGGCTTCAAATACTTATGTCACACATTCGTCTAAATGACATAAGTATTTGAAGCCCTGAAGAGGTCGGCGGGGTGGACGAGGCGTTGGTTGATAAATAAAAAAGTCACACATAAAAACTTGTCCTTATTTTCCTATTATAAACTTTTAAACATAAACATATTTATAACGAATATAAATATAAGTATTTACCATATATATAAAACTTATTTGTTAGAGACTATAGTTTCGAAGGTTTGACTTTCATCATCAGTTTTTTAATTATAAATATTTTATTAGGTATTTCTCATGGGTTCAAATACCCGATTGGGTGTAAGCAAGGGGTGAACCGCGAAAGGAATTAGGTGTACACTGTCTTTGAAATTATTTGGAATTACTTTGGAATTCATTAGATAATCGTCATTCATTAGATAATTGTCTTCTACTTGGAAATGAAAGTGGAAGTGGAAGTAGGTGTTCACCCCTCGGATGTAAGTAAATTCGCTTTGTCGTAATAACAAGCTGTTTACTTCACATAGCAAACGAATTGATGTGAACAGTTTACTATTACGACAAAGCCAATTTACATACATCCAAACGGGTATTTGAACCCATAAGAAATGACTGATAAAATATTTATAATTAAAAATACTTATGATGAAGGTCAAACTTTCGAAACTATAGATTAACAAATAAATTATATATATACAAATTTATATTCGTTATATATAGAGTAGGTATATATGTTTATTTGCATCAAGCACTACCTCATTGATTTCTCTTTTTTGTTGTTCTAAATAACAATTTTACTTCTAAGGGTTGGGTTATGACACTTTTAGTCCAAAAAATATGTAAATTTTATTGATAATATAAAAAAATTGTTAAATCACTTTAAAAAGACGTGAAATTTGTATTTATTTATAAATTGCTGATCGTTTCATTATATCCACAAAGGTATAGAAGTTAGTAGTTTGAGATTCGAAATAACATTATCACGGTAGATATCGTTATTTTGCTTTCTAAAAAATATATAAATTAGTCAATCGTGTTATAAAAAAGTATTTAATTTTTACAAGTATGACGGTACCATATAACATTTTTAATTGGAAGAAATTACCCAGATTCTTTTGAGTGGAGGCTAAAAATGCACAAAAACTAATAGTAAAAAAAAAAATAATAATAATAAAAACTTGTAATATACATTTTTTTATTATTTTTGTAAAATAATACCTCCCTCTCAGAAGACTTTCTTTACTCTCTACCTCAATTACAAATTTTATACCTCGAATACGGTCCCATCAAACAATGAATTTTAAATCAATTTTTCATAACTCATGTGGCTATCTGATGTATTTTTTCGAATCCCTAAGGAATAACAATAATACCGTGATTATATTACATTAATGTAAAAATGAATTACCCTATTAGTTTAGAGGAATTTATAAATGAGGTGTTCATTCATTAATCAACTAATGTTATCTATTATTATTATTTTTTTGTCTAAATACATGATAATTACAATTTAATTTGAACAATTATTGCAATTCTATGGACTTCTAAAATGCATAATTCAAGTCTAATGAATTAATGAATCATTTCTTAGACAATTTTTTAAAGCGAGTATAATATATTTAATGAAATTCGAAGCTTATTGTCTTTACATTAACTGAGCACAAAATAAAAATAAAAATAAAATTGGGAGTATTTAATAAGTTTTTAAGCAATGTATAATTTAGGCTATCAGCGTGACATTGGCCTTAGTAACAAATTCGATTCCTTACTTTATTATAGATCAAAATATTTCTGAAAAATTACATTTTTTTTGCTTTATATTAAGAAAACAGGATTGTGGCTCAAGACATAGTCATAACGGCTGATAACCTAAATTCAAGAAAACATAGGACATGAAGGAATTAGAATTTAATGAAATAGATCGATTATATTGGTATAATTTGTAGGAAATTAAATTATTAATGTAAGGTAATGCATAGAAATATATATATATATATATATACCTATGTTATATCAATTAAAATTTTTTAATGTACTAAAATCACCGGACTAGTCGTCTTTCCTGATCATTCATATTATATATATACCATCACTGTTTCGAATCAAATATAAAAGCTTCAACTAAAAAACTTTTTAAAATTTTGATTTCATCCATTTTAATTTATAAATTTTGTTGATTTTTGTTAAAAATAAGTACTAATTGAAAAATGTGATAATATTTTTATTTATTTAAAATTTAATATTTGAATAAATCTTAACTGTCGAAACTCATGCTGTAAAAGTATTAAGTTTTTATTAATCCTGGCCTCCTTCACATTTACCAAATTGAAATCTAACTCCTTAAAATCAAATAACAAAACGTTTGCGCTAATTCTATATATATATATCTAATTCTATATCGTATTGGTCTTATAATTGGGACATTATACTGTTTTTATTGAAAGGTTCGGGGATTCTGTATAGAGGCCACTCTTCTTCTACATCGCAGTTTAAATCAATTGATTTAGTTCCAATCAATCAGAAGAGGCGTCTTTATAATTCAATCTCAGGGATGGAAATAACTGAGTCAAAGAAAGACGATCGCTCATGAAGATAATCCCAGTATTTATTAATAGTGTAGTTTTCTAGTATTAACACTAAAACGGAATGGTTGAATTTCAGGAATATATATAAACTTGAATCAGCGGTGAATGTATTGTAAGGTCTTGAAGATTTAAATGTTGGGGAATTCAAGAAAGAGGAAACCAGGAAGACAATTGTAATGGTAATTTGTGATAGATTAGTTTGATTTGCCTTAAATTTGATCGCGTTTCCTTATTTAAAAACCAAGTCGAATACACAAATTTTTACGAAATAGCTATTTTTTTTTATTTTATCTATTAACCTAATGTCAAGGTTTTAAACAAAAATAGAATTAAAAGCTTTGACTAATGATGACATAATTGCCGAAATATCTAAGAATCACAAGCTTGATTAATTAAATAGTAAAAAATGAACAGAATGTTTAATGTTATCATTTGTAACACAGTAGATTATATAATTAGAACTAGATTTGGATTACATATGATTAGATTATTCTTCACTATCCAATTACACTAGTTTTAAAGAAAATTTAAATTAAATTTGAATATATATTTAGAATTATATTTATTTATATTAATATTAAATTTTTTTCAACATATATATTTAAATTTGAAAAGTAAAGTAGTTATAGAGTGTATTTTGAGTCAAATTTTTTTTCCTTGCCCCATCCAACTTGTAAAAATTTTATTTTAAACTAAAAAAAAGACTCCCGAATTGATAGATATTAAAAAAAATATCAAATTGTGGCCCTCTGAGCTGTAAATATTCCTATTTAAATAATATGGCGTCGATATGATTTTTTTTCAATTTTCCATAATTAATATCTTTGAAAATCGTATGTTTCGTCAAAATTTTAGGGGATATTATTAACTTAACATTTTTTAGAATAAATCGTTAATTAAGGGAGATTGTGGAGTATGCCAAAGAATCGAGTGTACTAAATAAGTGTGAATCTCCTATTTTTTTATCTTTTGCTCGTTTCTGACGGGTTGACTAACTTTAAGGAGCTGGTTTTGTTCAGGAAAAAGGCAAATTCTATAAAGTCGATTTATTTGTTACTAAAAAGTGATTGATTATTGAATATGCGTGTGAAATACTTATTTATATTTATAAAGGCTAACTCTTCAAAATTAGCCTCAAATTATTAAAATATTCCCATATTATTTACATCTATCAGAAAACGCACTCTTTGATTTACTCCTTACATTATGATATAATTTTGGGCATTGAAGAATTTATATTAATATGATCAATTTTTATTATGATCCAAAAAGTTGCTCCCACTTATATATACCTAGACTGAAAAGAGAATCGTTTGTCTTCCTATTTGTTTCATCTGACACTTGCTGCTTCTATACTATTAAAGCTAGTCAATTCAAATAAGAGTTTGTTGATCTGCAGATATTCCAATCATCTAAGTCGAAAAAAAATGTTGAGACATCTATGTAAATATAAAAGTGCTATTAAAATAAAGCGGGTTTTTCATCGAGTGGTTGATGAAATTCTGTTTAACCTTGCATCGTGTGATTTACTCTATATTTATGCGCCCGCCTATGAACCTAAAAAGTTCTGCAATGCCCCTCTAAACGGAATCATAGGCCCATGTTCGCATTTGTCCGCTTTTTTAAATGATATACTTGTATCTATCAAACAGTATTTAAATCTAAGTTTTTATTATTCAATCATTATCAATGTTTACGAGCAAAAAGGAATACAAATTAAGTAATGGGGAAAAGAGTCTTGTATGAGTGTTTTTGGAGCTCACCTGTACCAAAATCTGAGGGTAGACAAAGGCTTATTAAGTTATAAGACTTATAAGAAATACAAACCCTATATAATTCTACACCAAGTCTTTGTTACTTTAGAAGCGTGGTGTCAAAAATGTGCTATGTAATGACAATTTATATTGGATGAAGTAAAAAGTTCTGAGCCTTTTCCGTTAGTTTAATGAGCCATATCTCACGATGTTTACATCGCATCTGGTCATTCTTTTTTGCGATTTAAAGGTGACATAACGCTTTAAAAAAAGTTCATTGACAGTTTTGGGTTTGGTGAAGCCAGTCGTGTGTTAGAGCGTTCCAAAATGGAGGTAAAAAGAGAGAAAATTCGATACATTCTTCAGTACCACTACGACCAAGGGGAAAAAGCGGAGCAGGCGGCCAAAAACATTTATGCTGTTTATGGACCCAATACAGTATCGAATGCAAGAGCGAAGCGGTGGTTCCAACGATTCCATTCTGGTAATATGGACGTCGAAGATGAGACACACTGGTAGTCCAATCGTCGAAAACGTCGATAAAATCATGGAAATTGACGAGTCGGACCGACATGCGAGCACCTATTCTATTGCTCAGGAACTGAAGATTAGCCAGAAAACCGTTTGGATCCATCGAAACTTTTGGACCGAATTGATGCCTGCGATTTTTTGCTGAATCGATGGGGATGGCGATGAAAAATGGGACATAAACGAGAACAACAGGCAAAAATGATCGCGGTCCAAGCGCGGTGAGCCGGCCCAAACGATCGCCGAGCCCGGATTAACGGCCAAGATGGTTTGCCTGTATGTTCTGTGGGAATTGAAGGGAATCATCCACTATGAGCTGCTCCCATCGGGCCAATCACTCAATTCGGTCCTATACTGTCAACAACTGACCAGATTGAAGCAGGCGATCGACGAGAAGCGGCCAGAATTGGCCAATAGGAAGGGTGTTGTGTTCCATCAAGTGAACGCCAGGCCGCACACATCGTTAACGACTCGCCAGAAGCTCCGAGAGCTTGGATGGGAGGTTATATCGCACCCGCCGTATAGCCCAGACCTGGCACCAAGCGATTATCATATTTTCAAGCATTTGCAAAACTGGCCTCAAGAGAGGCTTTTGAAAATTAGCTGGTCAAGTTTTTCACCAATAGGGACGAGGACTTCTTCAATCGTGGAATTAATTCAAAAAAGGACAAAAGTTATCGAAGAAAATGGCGCTTATTTGATCTAAATCGGAAAATCCTAACTTGCTTAATTTTATCGTCGAAATAAAGGGAAAAAGGCTCAGAACTTTTTACTTCATCCATTATATTCTCTTTTGGTTTATTTCTCTGGGCATTTGATTAAAAACTAATATTAATTTTTTATGTAAATAACAATAGTGTTCAAAAAAAACTTTCAATTTTTTTTTTTAGTTTGAAAAATATCATAAAAAATCAAACAACTGGGATTTAAACAGTACTTTCTATTTAATTTAAAACCATCTTCAAACAATTAATCATTTATTTATTTATTCTTCTCAAGATAAGAATTATTATTATTATTATTGCTATCTAAAGATTATCTTTTACATAAATAATTATAGTATATTAACCACATTTAGGTATTTATAACTTAAACATTTTTTTTTTGTAATTTTAATACCTATAACATCTACAAAAAATTTGATCAATTAAATAACCCCCCTCCCCCCTCAACTTTTGCTGAAGAAAATTTTCTACTACCATGGTGATAAATTTCCCTCATTTATTTTTGCCCGAGAAATCAGAAGTGACCGCTAGCGTCAGGAAATAGAACTTTTTAAAACGTTTCATTTTGCAATAATTAGAATTTTATCTTAAATTTTTACATAGATAGATTATCCACTTGCAAAATATAAAAACATTTTTTTAATGTCACTATAATATTTTTTTCAAAAAGTATTTACATAACAAGTTTTTATTATTTATTGAAATTTCATTTTTTTAATTTGAATATTGCGCCACGAATCAGACGCACCGGAAATGAATAAGTAGTATAGTAGGGGAAAAATGGCGTCCATCAACTCTGTGTCAATATGGTACTGCAGTTCAGAGGTTCTCTATAGTCTATACTTATGATAAGATCTAAGGAGGTTGGCTTTTTAGGTTTTGGCTGCTTATTCTAAAATAATTATTGGGTAATAGTAGTTTTGTACATGTGTTCACTGATTTCAAAACTTCGAAGTTTTTTTATTGTGAGATTTGATCATTTTTTTTTTACTTTTTTGATAATACATAGCTTACAACAGTTCACAAATTTAAGATACAAGTAACATTTGACTCGTAGGTATATCTTTTTTGATAGAATTTAAAAAGTCTTATCTTAATGAATTTTAAATGTGGTAGGATTTGGAAAAGTGTCATAAACGGCAAATCTTTAGAAATCACGATAATGAACGACAATTGCCGAATGAATTTTCCCAGGAAATGTTTTTAATTTGACCGCAAAGGGTTGAAATAATTTAATTTTACAAAATATTATTTATATGCTATAATAAGATGTTTTAATATTTTTTTTATTCGTCGATTTTCTAAAATTAATTTCTCACTTCGAAGTTCAAACCCCAATTGAATTGTACATTTTTATAAGGAAATCACAAGAAGTTGTCATCTATTAGATCCTAGGTGGAATGGATTATTTTTAATTGTGTCACAAGGGTTGTTTTTACCTTTTCTATATTCAATTTGAAAAAAGTATTCCTATTGCCCTTTGAATTTTAAAGAAATTCGAAACACTGTCCACCATTTTGTAAACTATATGGCATGACTATCTGTTTAAATTTTACAGATGAAGATTTATATCTTTCGCCGAAATATTTACAGTGGGGTTCTCCTCACAGGATAGCCCTTAATTTGGACCTGGACCGGATTCCATTCCAGCTCGGATCTAAGATGAAAACCTCTTGTGATTTTCTTAAAAATTGAAAGTCTATTTCTATCGGGATTTTGAACTCTTATTAGGTTTATTAGGTATTTTTTTTTTTTTTTTTTTTTAATCTATCATAAAATATTTTTTATTTTTTAATGAATTTAAATCAATAATTTCTTGTTCATATACACCAATGTCTAATATAGATTGTAAAATGAATGAAGAGAGTCGACGAGATAAAAGAAAACTTTTGTAAAGTCCGAAACGTGAAGAAGATCAGAGAAGAGAAGAGTGGTTGTTATACGGATTGTGTTGTCTTGCAGCAAGCACGGGGGGCATGAAGCTGATGAAGCTGACGAACCGAGGCAAGTCGGTGCGAACCAATGGGAGCACAAAACGCGTACATGCCCGTACAACGGCTGCGATGCAGCCCTTACCCATGGAGACCACGTCCTGCGACACCAACTCGAACGATTCTGGCCTCGGCTTCGAGCACCATTCGGACCCCTCTTGGTCCCACCACAACCACTCTCTGGTGAGCATCACCGCATTCTTCCTTACTCCTCCAATTAAGATATATTTTATGGAGGTTGACAACTTCAATAATTATACATAATGTAAAATTGAAGGAATCATGATCAGAGTTAGTCACTTCCCCTACGCTCTTATAACGCACTTTTTAAAAATTTAGTCACGGTGGAATGAATCATCCACCCATTTTCATTTATCTATGGCATTCATTAATACTGAAATAAATGAAAATGAAGCGTGTACATTAGTTTAGATGTCACTATGAAATATATATATGAAAACGTAAATAGATATATATGATTGAAAAGTTTTTGTTTTGCCGAGAGTAGCAGAGTTGTTGATTCACAAAGAGAAACAAAGAGGTTAGTCCTCTGCTTGATGCAAATAAACATACACACATATATATCGAGATGATATATCTGTATATATGTGTGTATGTTTATTTGCATCAAGCAGAGGACAACCTCTTTGTTTCTCTTTGAGATATATATGAACTTCAGGTATATGGAATACCGCATTACATTTTTGTGTATATCTCAGAATTGAATTTATTTTTTTGTCCCTAAATCCACACTAACAAAAACTTAAACTATTTGTCATTGAATAGTTGTATTTTTCTTAATTTCAAAAATATTTTTTACCACTGAAAAAAAAATGAATTTGGAGGATAATATGGGATAGTCGGGTAATATGGAATTGGATGGTGAAAAAAATAAAAAAAGTTGTTAATTTGGAATTAGACAATATTAAATGCCTATAGATTGTTCTTAATACACATCTACGCTCTTCGATATATATAACTATTTGGTCGGGTCATATGGAATACTTTGATTTTATCTCTGGGTTTTTGGAATAGCTACTATTCCATATTTCCCGACCTGCAATTCAAAACCTCAACGAATCCAAAGTAAAAAAAAACCGGAATTGCATCAAAATCTCCTATTCTTTTACTAACACCTCATCAACTTTTAATGCTTAGTGCACAATTCTAAGAATTAATACAGATTGTTGAAAAATTGTCTGCCAAAAATTCGTGAAATCGCAAAAAGTATTTTCCTATGCTACGACCAAAGTATTCTCAGTAGGCGAACTAAACTCACAGCCGAGCATTTTGAAGTAATCCACGAGTTCCCCGCTTGACAACACAATTTGACGATGGTATTCCATATTACGCTACTATTCCATAATATCCGAAGTTTGTTTCTCTTTATGTATAAAAAGACCCACGGAAAGAACGGGTTAAGTCTATTTTTTTTTCCGGGAATGACTTCATGATGCATTCTGGTGGCCAGCCATCGTGACTACAGGCCAGTTGAAATTGCTTTCAAATACCTCGGTAAGTTACCGAGATAGGTTTTTATTTTTAGTGGAAACGGAAAGAACGTTCAAGTCCATGCCTTTTTTCATAAGTTAACTTCACTTGTTCTTTTTTAAAATGTACTTCCTTTATAACAAACAAATTATTGAATTATATTGCTTTAACTCGATTAGGTTGTTTTAAGTATATTTTTTTATACACTGTGGCGCAAAAAAAGTGGAACACATGATTGATTCGGTGATTCGGTGTCAAAAAAGGGCCTGTCGCTGGTCTCCTCGACATCAACCCTAATTCCCGGAGACACCTTCTGATACTCCAAACACTTAGGTTGACTTGTCGAGTTTGTAGAAGGCACTGTTGAATTTGAGCTGCTGTACAATGCCGATCTCTCAATATCTCCAATAGTATGATTCGGTCATCTCTCTCATTTGAAGCTCTAATTACTAGATCCCGGTCTCCTGGCATAAGAGTTTGTTTCTCTATATCGTTTTACAGCTCTGTGAATACTTCCAACCGATGCTTTTAGGGCCGAGCTATATGTCGCAAAAGTAAGCTTTTTACCACTAACACAGGGTAAATGGTAAATGGAGAGATTGGCCATCCCAGTCCCTCCATTTACCATCTACCCTCTGTTAGTGGTAAAAAGCATTAACTTTGCGACATACAACCGGCCCTAAGTCGTTGAGCGACATACAGATACGATCTTCTATCATTTATTTGAGCTACAGCTTGAGCTACTTCCTCGGTCTTTAGAGGCATTATGCTTGGACAATATTTCGAATGAAATTAAATTAAAAGATGAGATATTCAAATCGAACTGATAAACATTAAAATATTCAATTTAATTCGATATTAGACGATAATCATTTAATACAATTCAACAAAGGGATCAGTTTTCAAACCTGAAAATTTATGCTAGTTTAAATCAATTTTATTTTAAAAGGTTTAAATTAAAGTAATACATTTTTTTTCACTCCTAAAATGTTTAAAAATATTTGTACAATCACAGAATGTATTAAAAGTTTAAATAAAATATGTTTATTCTGAAAATTATTTAAAAAACTTAATTTTTCTAAGTGTTCCACTTTTTGCATCACAGTGTATTTAAACTTTAAATTTGCTCTCCTGAAAAATACTAAAACTGGCTTAACCCGTTTTTTCGTGAATTATTCATAATAAATAGAAATCTTTTATAAAAAAACAATTATTTCAAATTCAAACGTTTCGGGAGAAAAAAACAATCAATAACATTTTTTCGATATATTTAAAAATTTCTTTCTTCAGGATATTGAAATGATAATGAGATAATATCTCCCGAAACGTTTGGATTTCAAAAAATATTTGTATTTATTTATTTACACAAAACAAGCAATACATTTTTTTCCATATACATAATATATACGAGTATATATGTAAATTTAAAAAAGCGCCTTTCTTAAAACTTTCCTCAGGCGCCTCAATTAGGTCGCGTTCCGAATTGAGCCACTGGCGCTATGACCGCTCTCGTCGTTATTGAAAAGCATGCTCCCAGCAGCTGACAAACTAATCAATTCGGAACGCCTTTAAATGCTTTTTGTTTAGAACCTCAGAATTATTCGTGGTTATTATTGGTATTAATTCATATTTATAATTATTCTTGTTTATTTCTCTCATCATTTATTTTTTTATTTAAGGACCTTCCCTAATATAGCTCGTATGTAGCTCGCTCTTTCCTCTACACTCACATGCGCAAAAGGCAAAAATATTTTCACTGCGTCGTTTCTCGGATCTGGCAACATTGCATTCTTTCCGACGCTAAAAGACAAAGAATAAAAAAAAATCACTTCATGAAACAGCTCAATGAGAAATTCCAGATGAGAACAGTATAGTAAGGCTGAGAGAATTAGCTAGCTAAAAATCTCAAATGCACCAGCTACAGAAGTTTTTTTAGATATGGAAAAATTGAGTGATTTCAGTGCGACGTTGCCAAGTCTGCCATCTCTCACTTGTCATGAGAAAAAACGAAAACCATCAAAAGTACCTAACTTTTAACATTTTTCATACAAAACGAATACCGCTTGATACAATTATTTTAACAAAAAAATATCTTCAGTTAATGATTTTCAGTTTTTCAAAATAATTTCAAGAAAAATTTTTAAGAAAAAAATAAAAACCGACTTCAAAAAATTAAGTGCAACAAATATAAAAATACACTGGGGGGTATAAGGTAATTATTATCTTATTTAGTTACAACTAAACGACGAAATATTAACACGAAATTGCTTTTTGAAGTCGGTGCCAAACAAACTATACCTATAAGCGAGCGTACCCGCCAAACGTACTAAGTAAGATCCGTCGAGTGCGATTCATAAAAGGTATATGTTTGGCACCAACTTCAAAAGTAATTTCGTGTTAATATTTCGTCGTTTAGTTGTAACTAAATAAGATAATAATTATTTTATACCTTTTAGTGTATTTTTATATTTGTTGCACTTAATTTTTTGAAGTCGGTTTTTATTTTTTTCTTAAAAATTTTTATTTTCTCTTTTTAGTGATGTTATTAATAGTGATTATATCATCAGAACTTGACCAAATTAATATGACACCATCCCGAAGACACCCCCTTTCGGATAAAAAAAGAACCATCGAAATCGGTTCATAAACAAAGAGGTTAGGTCTAAACAAACCTAAACAAACCTAATAAAAAAGGTCTAATACCTATGAAAAAAAATCGAAAAAAAATGGGACCAATCGGAAGCTAGACTGGACCCAATGCAAAAAAATTTTCAAAATCGGTTGACAATTGGCGGAGATATGAGGTAACATAGGCACAAAAAAAAAAAAATTCAATCGAATAGAGAACCTCCTCCTTTTTTGAAGTCGGTTAAAAATTACGATTGTTATTTAATGAAACAGTTGCTTTAACATCAATCAGGATAGGGCTCGCGTGTTAAATATGCAAATTTCAATGGTCAATATTTACAAATTTAGTGCCGCAAGGACTATTGAAAAAATTTCTACTTAAAAAGAACACTCATAAATATGCGTATTCAAAGTTTTAAAAGGATTGCAAGAAAATCGATTATTAGGAAACGTCCTTAAAATGAGTTTCACTTCAAATTTATATTATTATATTGTTGTGCTCGGACTGCTCAAGTTTTAACTGATAGCCTCGTGAGCTTGTCTAACGACATAAACCATAATGTTATAGATTACCACCGTAAGCGCTTAGACTATAAATAAAACTGAGAGTACATTCATAGCGGCAATAGCGCAATTACAAACGTGCACTTAGTGGGCCCGGTCCTAGATTTTAAATTAGGGCGTCTATCAGCTTTTTGGAAAAATCTTGGGTCAATGATAAAAAAAAATTATTTTGATTAGTTATTTCCATCGATTAAATTATTAATAGGACTATCTTTTATGCAGATAATTTATATTTTGTTGCCAACGTTTCGTGATAAGGCCTCAATTAATACAAATTATAATTTATTTCCAAATCAAAAACAAAATTGATTTCAAAAAATGCACAAATATGCAGGAAAGCTAACTATTTGGTATGTAAAATGAGTTTTTTATGTGTGTTAGTTTGTTTTTTTGTATGTATTGAAGTGGTTTTTGAAATTAATTTTGTTTTTGATTTGGAAATATGTTATAATTTGTATTAATTGAAGCCTTATCTCTTTTTAGAGCCCTGAAGAAGGGCAATAAAATATAAATTATCTACATAAAAGATAGTCCTTATTTCCCTATAACAACATTAATAATGATTAAAAAAAATGTTTATTATATTATTATAGATAATATTGTATTTCCAGCTTGAAAAACCCTTCTTAGCATAATATGACGTTTGCTGGCGCTACGCAGTTTAATCTCATATTCATTAATATTTAAAAGATTGTGCATTCTGATGAGTTTATCTCATTAAAATGTGTAATCCAAGTTGTTTCAGCCGAAACATCTTTCCTAATAAACAACTCAACCACCGAAGCATCAAATCTTCAATTTAAAAGATGTTTTTCTTATACATGAAATGAATATGAAAATGGTGTATATGTACATGATTCCATAGGCTATATTTTATCTTTTAAATGCCTATTAAACTAAATAAAAATAACTGCAAAATTCATCTTTATTTATTCATTTTTTTTTTAAATATGCATATTTGATCTCGGAAACAAACCCCATTTAATCAGATCCTATGGGATTATTTTCTCTCTTATGTATGTGTTTGTGTGTGTATGTTTGAGTATATAAATTTGAAGAGGTGTCAGATGATATCCAGTCAAATTTTTGCTGTGACCCAGACTCGAACCCGGGTCTCCCGCTCCGTAAACAGACTCCCTGACCTCCAATTCCAACTTTTAAAATTGTTTTGCAATTGAAAGGAATTTAATTCTCTTCCCCCTAATTAAATACTGAGTTTCTCAAAGTTATTTCTCCTACTCTCTTCCGAATTCATATTAATCACCGAATAAATTTACCCTCTAATTGCCATTTTAATAGACATCGGTTCTTCGATCAATTTAGATTAATCAAAATTGCAGATCTTGTAGATAACTTTAATGTAGCTAAAACGAAATTATTGTCTAATATATAGGCGCATTGATAGACATCTTCCTGATATTTCTTTCGAATTTTATTTAATTTTGGAGTATTCCTAGAAAATGCAATGTTAGGTATCACTCTCGGGTCTGACTGGGTCTCTGAGTGAGGACACTACCTCTCTAGCACATCTACTTGGCATCTTATTCATATTTCACTCCTATTTAACTTCCTACACGGTTCAAGGCTAAAATCCGCTTCTATCTCAAATAAAGCTCGCACTTGAGAAGCATTTCTTTTGCCTCCATAGATCCAATTCAGAAACGAGCAATAAAACTACTAGAAGATTATTTCGCCTTATCTAGTTCATTCGATTCCTAAGACCAGTGTAGAACTATTTTCGCGCTTTGCTCTTCTTACCATGGCTTTTGTTCTAACCAGATAAAGTCAACTATTCCCACCAAACCCTCCATTTTCATACCATAACATCAAATTAAATTTGCCTATCCCTTTATCCCTATAACTTCCTCTTTTAAATTTCCCATATCCTTCAAAACTAATTCCCTGTTTTCACATATACCTTCAATTCCGATTCAACAACCCCTGAACTCCCCCCCCCCATTTCTCTAGGAAACGAGAGCCAATTCTGATTTATAGATGTATACATTATTTCTAGGATTAATCATTGAAAAATAATAATTATAATAATTGGTAGAAAAGGAAAAACAATACAATTAGTCTAACAACATCATCAATTTCATTATTTTGTATTATCTTGAAATAATACTAATTTATATTACTGCTCAAGACGTTTCTAGATAAATAACAACTCAGCGAAATATTTAATTTGACGAATCATTTTCATTAAAAAATATATATTTAACTACATATACAAAAATGTCTTCTATTTATATGGATTAATTGTATTTAGCTTATTAATACATTCTATTAATAAATAAAAACAAATATAAATATTAATAGGGCTATACAAGTATATAATTACATACAAAGAAGACTTGCCCTTGAAATTAAATTTTTTTCTCGATACCTAGAAGACTTTGTTAGAAATCTTAATATAACATTTTATCAATGTTAAACCAACCCTCTGAAACCGGGAGAGTTGAGATTTCGACCGCTTTATCTATTCCCTCGCACATAGGCTATCCACTATCATTTACATGGGATCAAAAGATCTATATTTTGATATATAAGTAAATAAAGTATGAGGTAGCGCGTGTTTAGAAGCTGAAAACATGCATTTAAATCGATTAAAAGTTTTATTATAAAGATTCAAATAGTTTGCGAGAAAAAATAATTAGTTAATTTACCAATTATCCAAGATTAATTATAAATGTTTCATCCACTTTAACTTTAACATTAAAATATTATAATTAAGACATAATATTAACATATGTACGTTCAATTTCTTGCATTTCAATAAAATCATGAGATTACTTAATACGATTAGACAAAGCCTCTAATCATGATTCATCTTTTTCTTTTTTTATTACTTTAATTTTAATTGATAATATCATGACCTATGCTCATTTAAAATTAAGTGGCTTAGGCTACATTTTTGCGAAATGTAACAATAAATTTCGACACTTTTCATTCAATTGATTGAATAAAATTGTAAATTCCTTTATTCCTATAATTCCCATTTTTCTCAAATCTTTTCTTTCTCCAAAATCCTATTACATATCTGAGACCCACGGCAGTGTGTCAGCCAAGTTCGGAAAAACGGGGGACGCACCTGCCATGTGTATATTTACACGTACCATTTCGAGCTCTTTCGACCCCCATTTCGGGGCCCCATAATTCAAAAACTATTAGACCTACACACTTGAAATTTTGGTTACTGGTAGAGTTTGGACTACAATTAAAGGGAATAATCGAAAAAGTGAAACTTTCACTTTTTCAGGACCTAAAATGAAGGGGTGAAATTTATTATATAGGCTTAATTAACATATTGTGGAAATACAATCAAGCTAGAATTCTGAAATTTGCTATACTGGTAAAGCTTGGCACATTAATAAAGGGGGAAATCGAAAAACTGAAACTTTCCCTTCTTCGGAGCCCGAAATGAAGGGGTGAAATTTATGAAAACCCGACCGGAACAGGTATTTTATGGGAAATATTTAATAATTATTAATATACATGTTTAAATCTAATTATTTAGATAAATTAAAGGATAAAACTTTTCAAAAATTAATGATATCTGACCAAAGACATAAATGTGAAAAAGGGGTCAAGTTCGGTACAAACGGCTTCGCCGATAAAATAGTTAAGATCTAAACGGGTACCAAGTTCCATAGCAGTTGCTTAAATCATAGCTATAGGAATGTACAACGTTCTTCAATTGATTTAAAAGAAAATTTGTTACGTTCATTGAGTAGATATTGATGAGGCAGTCCAAAAAAAGAAGAGTATAAATTATCTTCTTCTTTTTTGGACTGTCTCATATCCAATCAATTTTCACTTATCAGTCCGTTTCCAAAAATTACGTCAATTGAATGTAATGGAAGGCAGCCCAGAGGTAGTGAGGAAAGAAAAAATTAACACATATCAAATAAGGTGTAATTTATTGGAATCCTTCCTCCTTTCCTTTCAAACCGACGTTTCGGAAGATTTTTCCCTCCTTCAGGGTTTCAAAGGGTCATTGAATGAAACAAATAAAATGTTTCCTTCTTCTCCTTCGTTGCAAAGAAATTACGTCAATCTTTGTTACATTCTTTGATATTATATTTATAACTTGGGAAGTTTTATATCCAATTAAATTGTTTGTAGTATAAAATAGAAAAAATAGCAAAGCTAAATTTTAAGCTTGTATTAAATATCATCACATTAAACATAATTTATTGACTATTATAACTTGCCAAGTTATAAATTTAATATCAAAGAACGTAACAAATTTTCTTTTAAATCAATTGAAGAACGTTGTACATTCCTATAGCTAAAATTTAAGCAACTGCTATGGAACTTGGCACCTGTTTAGATCTCAACTCTTTTGTCGGCGAAGCCGTTTGTACCGAACTTGGCCCCTTTTTAACCGACTTCAAAAAAGGAGGAGGTTCTCTATTCGATTGAATTTTTTTTTTTTTTTTTTTTTTTTGTGGCTATGTTACCTCATATCTCCGCCAATTGTCAACCGATTTTGAAAATTTTTTTTGCATTGGGTCCAGTCTAGCTTCCGATTGGTCCCATTTTTTTTTCGATTTTTTTTCATAGGTATTAGACCTTTTTTATTAGGTTTGTTTAGGTTTGTTTAGACCTAACCTCTTTGTTTATGAACCGATTTCGATGGTTCTTTTTTATCCGAAAGGGGGTGTCTTAGGGATGGTGTCATATTAATTTGGTCAAGTTCTGATGATATAATCACTATTAATAACATCACTAAAAAGAGAAAAATAAAAATTTTTAAGAAAAAATAAAAACCGACTTCAAAAATTAAGTGCAACAAATATAAAAATACACTAAAAGGTATAAAATAATTATTATCTTATTTAGTTACAACTAAACGACGAAATATTAACACGAAATTACTTTTTGAAGTTGGTGCCAAACATATACCTTTTATGAATCGCACTCGACGGATCTTACTTAGTACGTTTGGCGGGTACGCTCGCTTATAGGTATAGTTTGTTTGGCACCGACTTTAAAAAGTAATTTCGTGTTAATATTTCGTCGTTTAGTTGTAACTGAATAAGATAATGATTATTTTTACCTTTTTAGTGTATTTTTATATTTGTTGCACTTAATTTTTTGAAGTCGGTTTTTATTTTTTTCTTAAAAATTTTTATTCACATTTTTGTTTTTGGTCAGATATTTCTTCTTCCCCGAGCAAATCTCTGAAATTTCATACACTTCCATTCCAATTCTCTTTTCTTTTAAAAATAGTTTAATTTATTTTGATGTTATGCTCATTGATACATCTAGGGAAGTGACATAAAAACAACATTTATGTAAATTCCAGCTTCCCTGTTTTTGTTAGTGCTTGAATGCAAGAGACAAAAATTAATCAGAATTAAAAATTACAAAAGATAACTTCTACATATTTTATCCAACTTTTATTAAAAGTCTAAAAAGATGTCTTTAGAAATAGAATGATAAGAAAGGAAGAGAGGTTTCGAATTTCGAAAAAGCTCTTTTTTTGATAATTAAATCTTTAAAAATGCCATTTTTATTAACTATTAATTAAATTTTAAAAATTAATGTTTTGAAATTTTTACATTTTTTTTTTTTAATAAAAACTGAACAAAATCTGATATTGAAAAATTATTTCCTAGAGAGGCAGAGTTGTTTATTTTTATGATTAAATCAAAGAGGGTGTCCTCTACTTGATGCAAATAAACATATACAGGGGAATGAACCAACTTACAAACCAATCTTCATTCAGTTGAGTTTCAGCTCAGGTGAAAAAATAAATAAATAATTTATAAAAAAGACTGAAAAAGAGTTCTAGCAAATGAAATATTAGAATGAAAGGAGTAAATAAAAAATAAGCTTATTCCAGTAATGTTATCTTAATTAAGTGGATATAATTCAAAATATTTCGAGGGCTTGCAGCACCTCTTCATCAATGAATACTGTAAAATTGGTAATGGCGAGTTTTAGTGGGTAAAATGCCTTTAATTGATACTTACTTATGTCGAATAATAATCAAAAGGTAATTCACGAGCTTACCATTGTGCCAACTTCATTAGTTCATAGAAATAAAATGAAAACATCTGGAAATATAAATAATAATAAGTTTTAAACTCATAAAGTATTAACATTTAAAGAAATTGATATGATAAGCAATGAAGACTGAATCTTGAGTAAAACAAAAGTGTCTTTAAATTTAATTAAGTAAATGATTTATTTATCATTATCGTTATGATCAATAAGGGGGTCCACTGATGAAGATGTGCTTGATTTGGAATATTAGCTACTTAATTAAAAT
Source organism: Forficula auricularia (assembly GCA_024734495.1). NCBI lineage: Eukaryota > Metazoa > Arthropoda > Insecta > Dermaptera > Forficulidae > Forficula > Forficula auricularia. The sequence continues at coordinate 512,176 of JALMQS010000651.1, read as the reverse complement.
AACACTACGGAAAATAGTCAATTTTTTAATTACTCCCTTCATTCTAATTTAAAACATCCAGTACATACTGAGCCAGAAAAAATTAAATGAAATTATATGGCTGATTATCAAAAAAAAAAATCAAAAAATGACTGATAATTTGATGGAATTTTTTTTAAATTATTATGAAATTTCTTTTGTTAATTTGACAGTACATGGACTAATTGTCTAAAACGTTATAGTGGTCCCCAACTTTTTTGAGTTTAAAGGGGGATGAAGGGGTCCATATAGTTATGGGTTCTGAGTAGTCCCAAAAAAATATGTGATACACGGAAAAAAATATGATAAATGGTGAGAGACAACATGGAAGATAAACTTGTTCTTGTACTTGTTTACTGGACCGTCACTTAGAAAACCAACACCAACAATTTGCACGAGGAAGGGGAGGGAATGAGAAAATGAAACATTATTGCACAAAAAAAGAAAATATAACCTTAGAATTTCCCATGTGAATGTACGATACTTTATTAATACTAGAAACACCCACAAATATATGATAAATAATACATAAATACTCACACTCACTAGAATTCAGGGATAAAATTTCAATGCTAGTCGTAACTCTAGGGTCTGACCTTTCATGGAATGACCATATCTCAACCACTGCTAAAGCTGCAGCGCGCAAGCTTGGTCTCCTATTTAGGTCTAGACGCTGTTATACTCCCAGTCAACTCCTTATGCTGTATAAGGCTCAAATTCGTCCCTGTCTCGAATATGGCTCTCATCTGTGGAGGGGTGCCTCCAAGCATTCTCTTGCCACACTGGATGCAATTCAGAAGCGAGCAATTAAACTAATAGGAGAACCGGCTCTAACCAACTCACTCGACTCCCTGGCTCACCGAAGAACCATTTCTGCCCTTTCCCTGTACTACAGATACTATCACGGTGTCTGTTCAGTCGAGCTGAAATCAATTATCCCCCCTAATGCCCTCTTTACGCGAAACACGCGGTTTTCTAATGCTCAGCACCCCTTCGCTGTCAAATTGGATAAAATTCGAACAAGCGCTTTCGCCAACTCTTTTATCCCTTTGACCTCCAGAGACTGGAACTCGCTCCCTGCCACCATCTTTCCCGCGACCTATAACCTTCAGCTATTTAAGACCCGTATCCACAGATACCTTCGACCCCCGCCCAACCCATAAAATTCTTTCTTCTTCTTTTTCACGATGGAGGGGCCAACCCAGGCCTTTAGGGGTTGCACCTTTTTGGTGTAACTCCTTCTCTCATCATTATCATAAAAAAAAAAAAAAAAAAAAAGCGCTTAACTTTTTAAAACACGAGGTGAGGGAATGACCCAAAATGTAAACTTGGAAATTTTTTTTTTATTTTTAATAGTTTTAACACTAAACCGTATCACTCATAGCCGAGTCTGGTATATTTTTAGAATATCAATATTGCTAACTTCTAAAAACTAAAAGGCAGCGTTCACTATATAATTTGAAATTATGTTTTAATCCTACTTTTACACAGCGGTGAGGGAATGATTCGTTTTTAAGGACGAATTTAAAAATATTTTTTTTCGACTTTTTTGTTTGTCGTGTTTCAACTAAATACACATTTATGTACAGCCAGTAGTATTATATATGAATAAATAATAAGACAGCAGACAGTTATATGAAACTTTTCGAATTAGATCTTTGAATCTATGTGAATTTGGCGGTTAGGGCACAGTGAGGGAATGATTTTTAGAGTATTTACTTGAACATATATTTTTTATTTTTGATAAAAAAGATAAATATGTTTTATTATTTCGTATGCCTAGGGATGTAGTTTCATAAAAAAATCTTTGTTATGAAAATTTAGGATCCCATTTCACAGGAAAAAGCAAGGACGTCAATTTCGATTATTTTTTTTTGGGAATCAGCCATATATATATAGGTTTATATTTATTTACATCAAGCTGAGGTCGCTCTTTGGTTTACTGTTTAACAACTCTGATGTGTTTCTCCTTTGGTAGTTTTTAATTCTGCTTCCCTTGCACTTTTGTTCTATAATTATTAAAGAAACAGAAATTTTCATAAATGTTGTTTTACATGTTAATTTCATTTGTATTGGTGGGTCAGTCAACACCCCGTAGATCTAACGGCCTTTTTATTATCCCTAATCATTGAAAGAATTTTGTAACTCTTTGTTTGACCTCTAACCCTTTAGGAAAACATCACAAACAATTTCTCAAATAACAAATACAAAATATATATGTATATTAGTAATTGACCTTTTAACTATTTTCTTATGGAGAAAGAGAGAATTGTTCAATATCAAAATAAAATAGTAAACCCTTTTAACTTTAATAAATAAAGTTTTTGTGTGTGATTACAATTCATTCTTGTCATGTTGATAAAGAAAAAAATATATATATAAGAAATTTCTATTTATCCTAGGTCAAATATTTGAAAATTAATTTCTGTTATGTTAATGTTTACTTGTTTATATAGCCTTCCTCTTCTCTGCTTTTAATATTATCTTAATATTTTCGTATAAAACCCTAAAAATTATTTTTCTTTCTTTTTGTATTTCTAGAATTCATCGCCACGACACTCGAATGGAAACGCAGGATCGAAGAATAGAAACGGCATTGCCCAAAACGGAGGAGGCACTTTAGAGCCTGGAGCGAAATGTATTAAACTTGAGGCGGCCGATGCTGATGATTCTGCGAACGATAATTTCTCATTTGCTGCTACGCGAAGACGTCACATGTGTGTACATAGGGAAAAAAATAGACATATCGATCGCTTTCAAGGACGATTTTAAATTGATTAAACCTTTTGCTTTTTCTTATTATCATAAAAGATAAACTATTTACAATTAATATCATTCGAAAATAATATTATATTATACAATTTATAATATAAAGAAAGAATATTAATCATAGTATGTGATTTAGTTTAAATCTAAACATAACACAGTTTATTCTTTTTGATAACTCATGGAGCCAAATATCTTAAATATTTTTGTAGTATAGAATTTTTAATCTATTAATTTTTAAACAAGTTTGTATAATCTATAAAAAATAGTTCACTATAGGAAAGTTCTTTAAATTTACCTTAAGGTAGTTGTTTCGCCATTTGGGTTTTCTTAGGATTTTTTTAAATTTAGACAGATTATTATTTAAATACTTCTGCATCGATTGGTGGCAAAACGAAATTTATGAACAATATAGTTCCGGAGATATTAAATTCCAAAGATAGAGTTTTTCAGATTCTTATACATTGCGCTTTACGGGATATAGGAAAGTTTACATACATATTTATTTATAATTAAGAAACTCTTCTTACCATTGTTATAAAAAACTTAACCAACATTAAACAATTCCTAATACATTTATTAAAAAAATTTCAATTCATAGTTACAACACAGTTTCTGAGATAATAATGAATAAATAATGAAAAATTTACACTAAAAACAAGCTGGCAACAACGCATTTATTTAACCTAAAAAGTGGGTTAACTTTAGTACTTTTTTTGACGTTTTTTCGCTTCAGCCATTGTCGCAACAGCTTTCAATCGCTTATTAAGAACTTTTTTATAAATCTCCCTTTATAATGTACTTTAACTGAAATTTCTATGATAAAATATATACAAGCTCTGACAGTGTTGCCAGATTTGTCAAACGAGCACGGGGTTGGCTAGAAGTGGTACATAAACAGGGAAAAGTTTTGGGCTTATGAATTATGAATCCTTATTGTCTGTTCTATATACTCTAGCATTAACTTTTGCTAGAATTGTCGCGAAACAACTACCTTAATAATTTTAAATGATTTGGAAAACAGATTTTATGTCCATTTTTAAAGAATAAATTTTAAATTCTCTATATAATATTTATCAAATTAAATGTTTATATAATTATCGAATCTTTATTTAAAAATGGACATAAAATCCGTTTTTTAAATTACTTCACTGGTAATATTTTATTTGCAACGATGAAATTAAATATGTTAGATGGTGGTCTAGATTCTAGAAAACTTATTATAGTTTACAAAAGGCATTTTAAAAAACAGCTAAGTGCAAGTGGAATTCAAATATCTAGGGTTCCGTAGTTTTTTTCATCTATCATCCACAAATGATTTTATAACAACCAAAATAAAATTCATCGAATATACTCACAATAAGTTTACTGAATTTTCGAAGAGGGTCCTGCAAAGTTAAAGGGTGGGACATTGCCATAACGCGCGTCAAAATAAAAATAGATAGATAATTAGCATTTAAAAGACAATTGGACTCTCAGATCATCAAACTCAACTACATGACATATTTCAAGTTCACAAAGTTTTACAATTTAAAACACCTGTGACAGGGACCTAATGATAGACAGCGAACTCTATAATGTTCCGCTATTTACTTTTTTTGTACTTAACCTTACAAAGCTCTGAGGTGAACGTTGTTACCCACCCGACGAGTGCTATGTATTTTCTTAGCATATACTATGTTTGAAATAGTGTTGAGTATACTACACTTATACTTGATTCTGTAATTATGCTCTTTCGATAGATACCCCAAACATTCTAACATAAACAAAAAAAAGAAAAATATTAACTAAACCGAATAAAAACTAAAACTAAACTACCCGGAAAATCCTACAAACTCTACTGATAGTAAAACTAAAATTTTTCTATATCTTATCTTGTGATATTATATACATATAAGGAAGGGATTAAACATGTAAATAAGTACATATACTTATTCATAAAAAATATACATTTGTAAATATTTAATTAATTTGAGATTAAAGTTTCAATAAAATAAAAATATTTCTCACGAATATTCAAAGGCGGTTTTTTGCAAATCCTCCGAAACTCTACCCTCACCTTAATAAAATATTTACATATATATATGGTATATATTATAAATAAGTGAACTTATTAAAATTAAGCTCTCTGATTTAAATTTCTTATGAATTAGACAAATATGCTATTTTGGGCAAAAACCTTTTTATTTTTTTATTTCTTATTTCGGACCAACTAAGTTTATCGAAAACATTATCTTCTATTAAACAATTAAATATCCCAGCACCTCCCAATCGATCGCATATCCCAACGGTGCGAAAAATGAACGAGGAAAGAATTAAAAAAGAAATTCTATAATTCACATAGGCAATAGGTATTAGTTTAGGTTCAGGGATCAGTAGCTTAGTGGATATAGGTGCTTTATGACAAAGCATCGGAGTACACATGCGAAGATCCCGGATTCGAGCCCCGGCTAATACTTTTGTCTATAATAAAAACAATCTTTTCTTCGTCCCCTAAATTTAACACTATCTTCTATATTTTTCAAGGATTTTAATTATTATAAAATATAAATTTAATTCAAAAGTACTCATTGTTTTTTTTAATCTACAAACATTATTAAATTTTTTTGAGTCACATAACAAGTACAGACCAATCTCTTAAAATAATTTTTGCTTGGTGAAAATTGGTTTTGCAATATTTGAGAATCGTAAAAAGACAATATATAGAATATATTCATTTATAGATTCGGGCATTATGCCAAGGGGGTCGATCCACTGCCTAAAGTCTCAAGAAAATAGACCAAGTTCTGTTATTTTAAATAAAAAATAAACAAATAAATAAATTCTTGAAAAAGCTTTAGAATCATTATTTTCTTTCTCACTTAGTATGAAGTTTGTCAAATTAAAAATAGACTAAATTAAATTAATAAGGTGCTTCTCTTCAAACGTTTAGGAAAAGACTACTTCCCTGAACTGCAAAATAAATTTTCTCTCTTTTTATTGGCATTCTTTTAAGACCATTATTATATAATTCAATTCTTTTGAAATTTCAACGAGGCATTGTTTATATACAGAAATAAGAATAAAAACTTTTGCAATTTTCTATTAAACAATAATATATTAAAATTACAAGGTTAAATATTTCAAAAGGTGTTATTCAATGTTCTTGCTAACCAAATTTTCTCTTTTTCAAATATGACTACAATTTTTAGAAACATTTAAAAATATTTAAAATGCTGTTTATGAACGTTCTAATTACGGGTTTAATTAAGAGAAACAATTTTTTTTTATTATTCGGAAACTACATGCCCATTTAGCCTAAGAGAAAAAATATTTGGAATTGACTAAAACAAAGTAAAAATATTATGAATTTATTGTCAAAATAGAACTAAGAAAATGTGTTTATTGCTTTCACTGTCTAATAGTAATTCAAAATAATACTATAGTCTCAAAATTCAAATTCCACCAAAATATTCTTTCAAAGTTCTCCTGAATCTAATAAACTATTTTCAACTTTTGATATAAATATAGGATTTGTATTTGTTACTCACCGATATCTCGAAAATGCTGAATCTCGTAAATATTAAATTTGATGCGAAAACAAAACTTTGGTTTAAATTAGCTTACCGGAGATTAAACCGTATTTTTTTTTATCAACTATTTTAATGATTTTCTCTGAATGCTCAGCGATCATAGCTCGCCTGACGATCAGAGTATTATTTTCAAATTTAATTTTTTTCTATCACTGGATTTCAACGAGCCAGAATTGAAGCTCATATATATTATTTCATTGGGGGTTTACATTTTTATTGCGAAGAACTGTTTAGATTTTGATTTTTTTTATCATTATAACTTCCAGATGAAAAATTCAGAAATTCAGAAACTTTTATAAGAATATCTTGATTGTTTAAATTTAATTTGCTGAAATTTGGCACAAAAGTTTATGTTAATAACCTCCGCCTTTATGCCAAATTGAGCTTTCTAGGTCAAATCTCTTACAGATAAAAAGATTGCAAAATCACCAAAATTTGCAGCGAAAGTATTGAGTCATAAAAATTGTTCACTTTTTTCTTAAATTTTGTTATTAATTCACACTGTTTCACAATTTAGATGTTTTTTTATTTCCATTGAAATTTTCTGTTTAGAGATATTTAATTTTTTTTTTTGCCAAAAATTGCGAGTAAATTTAGTTTATTTTTGTCATGTCATTAACTATTGTTAAACAAATGCTAACACTTTCTTAATATTCAGTCATTAGATCTAACAAGTAGAAAAAAGTGTCTAGTGGGATAAATGTTGTCCGAGAAACTTATCAAGAAATTATTTAGCGGTTTGATTTATTTATAGAATAAACTAGTAGAAATTTTCTTCTCGACTTTGGTTTATTAGTTTGATTATAAATTTGCAACAACACCAGATATACGCGCTCCTCTAATTGACCGTAAAATATAATGAATGACCTTCATATCTTTAATTCAAAAATATACTCTATTTCTTTATATATTTTTACTTAGGGAAAGTGGTGTAGGTTTTAGGTGAAACATGATATTAATAAACAAAGTAAAGGGAGTGTAGTTTCACAGTGAATGAAATAAAACTCGAAGAGGTTTATACAAACTCAATATATTTTGGATTATTAGTCCATCATCAGGAGTTTACAGATTAAAAACTAATAATATTTGAACATGTGATCGCAAAATATAACATCTAAATCATACATACCAATATAACACAATGATGGTCATGAAGAAAAACATCAACATTTAACAATAATAAATTAAAATTTAAATACGATAAAAAATAAAATTTTGAGACAAGTCAACATAAATATAGAAAAAAAAAAATAAAAAGAAAAATTAACAACAAAAATTACCAGCAAAATTCAATGGAAGAAAAAATAAAAATAAAAATTTAAAATATAAAAATAAAAATAAAGATATAAGTAAATCTGAATATAAATATAAAAATACAAATATAAATATAAATAAATTTATAAAATTAAATTAGAAAAATAAAATCATAAATACAAAAATAAATTACAAATATAAATATAAAAATAAACATAAATTACATATAAAGATAAAGACTAATAATCCGAAATTTATTGAGTTTGTATAAACCTCTATGAGTTTTATTTAATTCACTCTGAAACTACACTCCCTTTACTTTATTAATTTCTTTATTCATTCAATTTCTTATCTGAAAAATTTCAATTTGCCGATGGTAATAGATTCAAATTTTCTTAGAAAATCATAAAATGGTGTCATCTATTAAATCCGATGAAATGGAATATTTTTAATTATATGTCAGAGGGGTTGTTTTTCACTCTCTCTGGAATCGAACCTGAGTGCCAGTAACAGCAATCTGGGCCATTTGGATCACCCGCGTTTACATATGTCAGAGAGGTTTGCATCCCGCAGGTGAGCCAGATGGCCCGGATTGCTATTACTGGCACTCGGGTTCTATTCCCGAAGGGGTGAAGATCAACCCCTCTGACATATAATTGAGAATATTCCATTCCATCGGATTTAATAGATGACACCATGTTATGATTTTCTAAGAAAAGTTTATAGATTTAAAAAAACAAAACAATATGATTACTTTTGAACAAAATTTATATTTTATATTAATTAGAATCCTTGAAAAATATAGAAGATAATGTTTTCGATAAACTTAGTTGGTCCGAAATAAGAAAGAAAAAATTAAAAGGTTTTTGCCCAAAATAGCATATTTGTCTAATTTATAAAAAATATAAATCAGAGAGCTTAATTTTAATAAGTTCACTTTTTTATAATATATACCATATATATATGTAAATATTTTATTAATATAAGGCTAGAGTTTCGGAGGATTTGCAAAAAACCCCTTTTGAATATTCGTGAGAAATATTTTTATTTTATTGAAACTTTAATATTTTTTATGAATATGAATATTTTGTGTAAAACAACCCCTCTGACATATAATTAAAAATATTCCATTCCATCGGATTTAAGGTAGTTCTTTCACAAATGCAAAAATTCAAGAAGTTTTTGAAACTTGGAATATAAGTCATTAAAAGCATAATACACTTTGAAGACGATTTACCACACAAAACATGAAATAATTGCAATTAAAAATGACATTTTTAACATAGGGTAGATAGGGAAAGGGTGGGGATATGATCATTATTTTATTGACTTTCACCATCTTGATGAAAAACTAATATTTGTTAGAATAATATATTCGGAGTAACTTAAAAAAAAATTGAAATTATTTACCACGTAATTTTGATAAAAAACAAAAAAAAACATATTTGGGCGATTATTTTTAGTGGAGGGGATATAAGCACAATGGCTTGGAAACGATCCGGCTAGTATGTATGTATCTATATAGAGATTTCGTAGTCTGAGTGGACAGTCACGTTAAAAAAAAATTCCCTAAAATCTTAGTTCCGTTCATATTTATAAAGTGGTTACGAGGCTAAAACTTTTTGTGTGGATTGTCGCGAAAGAACCCCCTTAATAGATGACACCATCTTATGATTTTCTAACACAATTTCTTATCAATTATTAGGTACATCATTATTAATTAATTTAATTCATTTTTTTTTTATTTTTTATTTCAGAGAAATACCTTCTTCTCTAACCGTGGCTTCATCGAACAATTCTTCAGCCTCTCCGGCTGCAAGATCCGGAGGTGGCGGGTGTGCAGATAATGCCAATGTCAATACCACTAACAACAACCGTAATCATCATCGCACTATCAGCGGTCTCGCCTCAAGGCGTTCTTTGGGACCTGTTAGTTTGTCCTCTCAATTATCAAGTATGTCGAACTAATTTATTATCCGACATTTTACTAATCTTTACACATATACCATTTGATAGTGAAATTCTGATCTCATTTATTAATATCTTCATAATATTTTTAACAAATCTTAATATGAGAAAATATAATCTATATTCTAATATAATAAAAGAGATAGATGATTGGCAGTTTATCTTTTCTTGATACAAAATATTAAAAAGATTTTTTTTTTTTTTTCTCTAAATATCTTGACTTAATGGTCAACTAATTACTTGTTTACTGTGGAAAATCACCAGACATTCTAGGATCAAAACATTCGACGTCATTTGAAAAGGAATGTAGGTCGCGGCGGTCACTGACCCGCGATTATTGGGTCTCGATATACGATTTAAGTTGATCTAAGCTCTAAGGGGCGGGCAATATTTTTTAATACCTTCCCTTTCGAAGAATATATCGCTTTGTTTTTAATATATAACACCTTGTTTTCCTTCACCAGCATTAATAACGTCAATCACTTGTTTTTCTTAAATACAAAAATAGAAACTTTCACTTCATCACTTATTTATATAATTATTTGTTTGATAAAAATGTTTAATTCTCTCAATATAAAACGAGCTATTTATTAATTTGTTGTTTTATCAATTAAATTATCATTTCTTTTTAAATATAATTATAAATTATATTTTTTCTCTTAAAAACAAATTTAATTAACTAATTAATAAAATCAAATTCTCTTTTCTTGAATAATATTTTTTTTCTACAGAATTTCTCTTGATTATCTGATACATGTTTTTCTTTTTCAAAATCTATTCAAATTTGTTTTGAAAGAACGTAGAAAGAATTATTTCAATTAACATTTGTCTTTAAATTGTCAGTTATAATTACATAATAAAATTTGAAAGTTTAGTTTATGAAAATATAAATATTATCATAAGGCCTGTTTGTGTTTGATCAGGCAATTTGTTCTTTTCTCTTTGTTAGATGAGCTCCAAATGTTGATCGAGATAATTTCGTTCCGAAAATCATCAACCGTTGATGATTAATTCTATAACATATTGCAGATATCTTTTCTTATAATTATAATAGAATATTTTTGATTCTATTTTTTTAAGAAATAATTATATATAAGTAGTTAGTTTATATTTTAAATTTTAAAAGTTAACGGCATTAGTATGTTCAAACCACCCAAAGGATCACCAAAGTTAAGCAGCATGTGGCACGGTTGGTTTTTGTACGGGTTTAAAAACACTGAGGGCCAGTTGTATGTCGGTTGGTAAAGTCTTTGTAAAAGTTGACAAAGGGTAAAACATTAGAATTCACCTTGTGCCCGGCGGGATGGCCAATCAGATGAAAGTGCGTGTCATCTGCCATTCGGCCGGGCACAAGGTTAATTCTAAGGTTTTACCCGAGGGGTGAACCGCGACCTAAAATCGTGTACACCTACTTCCACTTTCATTTCCAATTAGAAGACAATCTAATGAATTCCAAAGATGGTGTACACCTAATTACAATCACGGTTCACCCCTCGGTTTTACCCTTTGTCAACTTTTAGAAAATCATTACCAACCGACATACAACTGGACCTGAGTTGTTGGCATTTTTACAGCCTCCCCTATACGCATCTGATTGAAATTACTTGGAGAAGCCTTTTTCATTTCGGGAAATAATAAAATTATTTAACTATATCTTGGGGAGTCCCTACTTCCTAGCAGATAATATTTTAATGTATAATGCGTTATTTTCTCCGAACCCTCATCATGAGGTCGCGGAACTCCGTTTCGGAATCACTATTATGTCCAAAAACTCGAGGTTGCAATCCGTTATCTTAACAAGACTCGTAACGGCTATCTTCTTGAATGTATTGGCCATTACCACTAATAGGAAAAACTGGGAAATAATCCTGGACATACTTCACAAATTTACCGTAATTGAACTTTTAAAAAATTAATTTCATTTTTGTATTTGGTAAAGGGTTTTTAATGTTGAAAAATGCGGACTGTAGTTCTACTCAAACCTGAGCCAACTCGTTTAGCCTCTTCTTTCTTACTCAAGGATATTATTATTTAATTGAGAAATGATTTTAATTTTATTTAGGAACGAATCTAAGATTTTAGTAGAAATATTTACATTGCATATCAGAGGGCTTTGTCCCCTCAGGAATCGAACCCAAACGCTAACTAGCTTGCCGGGCCAAACCCTTAAGACAAATCTCTCTCCGATATGCAACACATATAAGAAATGAAGCCAAAGATATTTCACTCCTTTCAACTAAAAGGGAAAAGCAAAAAATCAGGCTAAACTAAAAAAGATTTTCAGTGTGGGGTCCCTTATTTAAATAATTAATGTAAAGATTTCTTTACACTAGTTATTTTTTAAACTTTTTCCAGTTTAGCCTGATTTTTTGTTTTTCCCTTCTAGTTGAAATTAGTGAAATATCTTTGGCTTTATTTCTTAAATATGATGCATATCGGAAAGAGGTCTTAAGGGTTTGGCTAACGGCCCGGCAAGCTAGTTAGCGCTTGGGTTTGATTCCTGAAGGGACGAGGCCCTCTGATATGCAATGTAAAAATATTTCTACTAAAATCTTAGATTCGCTCCTAAATAAAATAAAATTAATTTCTCAATATTATAATGGTTATTTACCTAACCTGGGTTGATTTTTGAAAAAATTCCATCTTTCTTCATAAAAAGAAGAAATTCAAAAAAAATACTTAAATCTTTACATTAATTATTATTATTATTTAAATTAAAATTTAGTTTGATTTTTTATGTCCATCGATTAAATTAATAAGTTGTTATAGGGAAATAAGGACAATAGCTTATGCAAATATTTTTTATATTATGCCAACGTTTCGTCAACTTTGTTGACTTCCTCAGGGCTCAAACAAATTAACTTCTTTGCATATTTGTCATTTTATAAATATTCAATCTTAGCAAACATATAGGCACAGATTGAATAGGATATATGTGTTTGCTAAGAATGAATATTTATAAAATGACAAATATGCAAAGAAGTTAATTTGTTTGAGCCCTGAGGAAGTCAACAAAGTTGACAAAACGTTGGCATAAAATAAAAAATATTTGCAAAAGCTATTGTCCCTATTTCTCTACAACAACTTATTAAAATTTAGTCTTTATGTCTAATCAGAACAACAATATGGGCGACTTATGAAAATTAAATTAAAGTTTTCTTTAGGGGTGTCAGATAGGCTAGGCGGTAGCGTGTCATCCTGCTAACCAAGTGGACCCGGGTTCGAATCCGACTCGAGGCATCCGGCTAAAATCTGACCCCCGGGGTAGGGACAAATTTAAAAATAATAAATAGTATCGTAAATGGCTTATGGCTAGAAAGGCCGAAAAGCCAAAAAAAAAAAGTTTTCTTTATTTTCTCATATTGATTTCTGGTGAATGTAAGCTATTTTTCTTCTTTTTGAGAAATAAATTTAAAAAATCTACTTTACCGAAAAAAACTAATGACTAGAAATACCTTAAATTTTCAGTTTTTAATAAAAAATATCGAAATATTTTAATGTAATTCTTTTGTATTATTATTATAAATGATCATAAAATTGAAAATCTAGAATCAATTCAAATTTTAGCTTTAAAAATCATTGTAAATTGTTTTTCTTTTACATTATAGGTTGTTCGAGAGATGGCCGGACCCATTTGGAAATGCTTTGCCAGCCAGAACAACAACATCGGGCTCGATATCAAACAGAAGGCAGTAGAGGGGCAGTCAAAGATAGAATCGGAACTGGCTTTCCCTCTGTGCGACTTGTTGGATACCGAAGACCGACAACATTGCAAGTTTTTATTGGAACCGATCAAGGAAGAGTCGGACCGCACATGTTTTATCAGGTATATTAAAAAAAAAACATTATTTTTTTAAATGCACAAATAATTAATGGGTCATTTCAAAAAGGAATAAATTCGACAGTTGATTCATCTTAATAATTTCTAAAGACTAGCATTATATTACATTCTTGCCATATTTGATAAAAATGTGGTTCCTAACAAAGGACGAATTTCCATTACAGAAGGTATTTTGGATGAATTTGTTTAAGGAGGTCCTTTCGCCGCCAATGTTAAATAAAAAATATTAGATTATAACTATAACTTAATTTTTTATTAATAAGTTGTTGTAGGTAAATAAGTACAATAGCTTATGCAAATATTTTTTATTTTATGCCAACGTTTCGTCAACTTTGTTGACTTCCTCAGGCCTCAAACAAATTAACTTCTTTGCATATTTGTCATTTTATAAATATTCATTCTTAGCAAACACATATAGGCCAGTCATTGAACAGATTGAATTCAATGACTGGGCTATATGTGTTTGCTAAGAATGAATATTTATAAAATGACAAATATGCAAGAAGTAATTTGTTTGAGCCCTGAGGAAGTCAACAAAGTTGACGAAACAAACGTTGGCATAAAATAAAAAATATTTGCATAAGCTATTGTCCTTATTTCCCTACAACAACTTATTAATTTAATCGATGGACATAAATAATCAAAATAATACTTTAAGTCTCTATCTATGCTTTGGTGAAGTTTCAATCACACATTAACGAGCAAATTTTTGAAAATGTAAACATTTTCATCGAGTCTTATGGAAAATTAAGATCTTGACACTTTCTCTTGATTATACTATTAGTTGATTATATAAAGTTAAAAAAACTAAAAATTAGCATTTTTAAACATGCAAGTTTCTTTTTTGCAATAAAATATATCATTGATCGACGAATTTACTTAGATTTACTTTAAAAAATCACATAAATGCTATGTTTGGATATAAACATAAACAGTATTAATACAAAGCATTGCCAAATCATACAAGACTTTTTATCAGCTGATTTGAATAAATCAAACTTTTGTATTTAATTATTTTTTTATAATTGTTTTTATTTCAAACATTTACGGCTTCATACTATTTATTTTTTAATTCTATTATTTTTCATTTGTATTTTAACTTATTTTATTAAATATTAGATACTACACTTCTTTTGACTCAACTAGGGCGAAAGGACCTCCTTAAGGAAATTTATTAGATACAACAAATAAGATGATAAAATCGTCTGTAATGGAAAGTCATCCCTTGTTAGGGACCGCGTTTTTTTTTTTAATATCATTTTCACAGAAATTATTAATAGAAGCTATTTTGTAGCCGACAAGGTCTTCTGTCACACTATTTTTATTTTTTTTATCGATAATAGTTAAAGCCATTTTTGAAAAATTTCGAAAATTCTAAAAGTGGCTAGGAATAAAGTATTCTAAAAAAAATTCAAAAATCAGCTAATGTGCTTTCTTATCAATTAGTCTAAACCTCTAAATTCAAAATTATGGGTTCAATTGTATAGCCAGCATTTTATTAATTAGGTACACACACACACACACAATTTTCTGCTTTCAGAAAGAATACAATGAATCAGAAAAAAACTCAAATTTTTATATGGGGAGCTCTCAAACGATTTTAGTTATTGAGCTGAAAATTGGGCCTATTTATTTTATTAAAACACCTTTCTGACAAGTTTCAGCTTTCAATGCAAATTAACAGTAAACGTGCCGAGTTTTGCAAACAAATTTACTTTTTCTTGCAATTTCTACCTTCACTTATTTAAAATCTTCCATTATAGTTCATTGACTTCTCAATAATATAATTCTTATATGTAAATTAATTATTTTTCTTGAACATTATATTTGTTTAGGTAATAAAATGAATCAAATTAAAATATTTTAATATTTTCACAGGCATGTCGGGTATCTGGCAAAAATTCTACACCTTGTTCAGAACGAATTGTTGAAGGAACAGTCGTAATAGAGGTTGCCATGGATCCTACAAAAGATATGCTTGTCGTTTGTGATTGTGTTGGTATTCTTAAGGTAACATTTTGAATTAATTTATTTCTATTTTTCTTGACAATTTTTTATTTATTTATTTAAAATAAACATTTTCAAATTCTAGGAAAGAAACGTGGATGTTGAGCATCGTTTCCCCGAACAACAGGCTGCAGCAAGAGCAAAGAAGAAATCGACCAAATGTCGATTGATTTTCCGCACTTGCATCACAAATTCTGAAGGTCATCCTGAATGGTTACAGATATGTTCTCAACCGATCGTTTGCACTCAACCGCCTGGTAATTAAATCTTTAATTTTTTCTAAAACAAATTGGTCTAATCAATTTTTTTATCTATTATTACTTTCAGGAGTACCCGAGATATGCAAAAAATCATTAACTTCTTCTCCTGTAACTGGTGGTCCTGAATTATTTATTTTTGGCAAAAACTTTTTAAAAGATACTCGAGTCGTTTTTGAACAAGAGGAAACATCCTGGGAAATATGTGTTCAACCGGATAAAGAATTCCTTCAACAGGTTGGTCTAATAAATAAATTTATGGAGATTTGATGAAGAAGCAACCCAAGGATAATACAAAGTACAAATTCCGATAAAATAAAATTTATTGGAACCTCATTTTCAATCATTTAAAATTAGAAGAAAAAATGAAACTTTTTTAAGATTCAGTACGCTTTTTCCAGCTTCGGTGAATTAAAAAAATAATTATTTATTAAGTGGTAATTCAAAATACACCTGTTCTATTGTTTATTATTTTTTACTTTTAATGGATTAAAATCTCAAAAAAAAATTATTCAAAAAATGATATTTTTTCACTTCTTAACCGGAAAATCTAGAACTAGAAAGCCAAAAATCTAATTAATTTTTCGTATGTAAATACAAACAATTCAACATAAGAACGAACTTTTTACGACTTTTCTTTCTTAAGTTTGTCGTGGCTATCTGAATACAAACACACAGCAGAAAATAATCATCATTGAAACGATTTTTCTCCACGTTGCAGACATTTTAAACAATGAGAAAAAAAATTGAAAATTTTTAAGTGAAGTTAATACTAGGCTACTACTAACTAAAACGGACCTCGTATCTTCCCCCCTTCTTCAAGTTGTAAACTGGTCAATGAAGGAAGCTTTCAACTCTTTCTTAGTAATAACCATAGAGTAATATAGAGTGGAAGGCTCCATAAGGAGCCAATGTATTTTAGCGTATACGAGTTACAGAGCTCTCTGGCGGTTCGGAATGGGCAATAAAATGCCGGGAACCGCTTTCTTCGGGGCAAATTTTGGTGACGTCACAAACAGGTTGCGGATGATTCTACTATTATTACTAGTTAATTTTATATAGGGTACTTACATTTCAGGACTTTTAGGTCGTTTAAAAAAAGTATGTTCTTTATCTGATTTTGTGTCGCGAAAGCAACCTTTGACAAAACATTGACGTCAAGATCTAGGCATATTTAATAATATTTTTAATCTATAAAATTTTCTAAATGAACGATTAGCACAAAGCCTATATGAATCTCCTATGACTATGGTCTTTGAATTGAAACGAAAATACTTCTAATATAAATAAATTTAGTTTTTGAATATATTCATCCATAACATAAAACATATGATAGGAAAACCAACATTATTAACTACATAAATATATGCAAATTTAATTTAATTTTTCTATATGTTTAAGACGCATCTCGTTTGTGTGGTGCCTCCATATCGTCGACTTGATATCACAGAGCCAGCGAGGGTTCGTCTCTCAGTTGCTTCAAGCGGGAAAACTTCAGAATCTCATTCCTTTACGTACTTGCCTACCCTTCCTCAAGGGCCAGTCCAACCACAATCTGCACCACCACCATCTAATAATTCTCTAGGTAAGGATGCTATAACAAATATATAAATTCTATAAAGCTTCGCTAAAATATTTTTTTTTTAATTTGTTTTGTTTAAATCATAAATATTTAAGGTAGTTGTTCCGCCAAATGGGTTTTCTAAGGATTTTTTTGAAATTTAGATAGATTATTTAAATACTTCTGCATCGATTGGTGGCAAAACGAAATTTATTAACAATATAGTTCCGGAGATATTAAATTCCAAAGATAGAGTTTTTCAGGCTCTTATACATTGCACAGTATACGGGATATCGGAATTTACATACATATATAATTATAATTAAGAAACTCTTCTTACCATTGTTATAAAAAACTAAACCAACATTAAACAATTCCTAATACATTTATTAAAAAATTTCAATTCATAGTTACAACACAGTTTCTGAGATAATAATGAATAAATAATGAAAAATGTATAATGAAATATTTACACTAAAAACAAGCTGGCAACAAAGCATTTATGGCAACAAAGTATTTATTTAACCTAAAAAGTCGGTTAACTTTAGTGATTTTTCTGACGTTTTTTCGCTTCAGCCATTATCGCAACAGCTTTTAATCGCTTATTAAGAACTTTTTGTTTTATAAATCTCCCTTTATAATGTACTTTATCTGAAATTTCTATGATAAAATATATACAAGCTCGGACAGTGTTGCCAGATTTTTTTTTTTTTTTTTTTTTTAATGCAATCGAATGCAAGAAGGGGTGCACCAGTAAAGATGTAGCCCCTATGGATCTCGAAAGACCCTTGCATTACCGAAGAGAAGGAAAGTTGATTAAGTGAGAGGGTGTAGACGTAGGTGTCTATGCACCCTGGTTTTGAAGGTTTGAAGATCATAGGTGCTGGGAAAGATAGAGGCTGGGAGAGAGTTCCAGTTCCTTGAAGTCATGGGGATATATGTATTCGCGAATGAAGTGGTCCGGCACTTTTCCAATTTGACCGCGAAAGAGTGTTGGGAGTCGGCAAAACGTGTGCTGCGTGCAAGGCATGCTTTGGGGGGAATTATTGATTTTATCTCATCAGAGCACCTGCCGTGATAGTATCTATAGAAAAGGGAAAGGGCAGAGACATCTCTTCGATGAGCCAGCGAGTCGAGGGAGTCGGTGAGGGTAGAATCGTCAATTAGCCTGACGGCTCGTTTCTGAGTTGCATCAAGGGTAGCAAGAGAATATTTTGAGGCTCCTCTCCACAGATGAGAGCCGTATTCGAGACAGGGGCGGATTTGGGCCTTGTAGATGGTGAGAAGTTGTGGGGGTTTGTAAAATCGCTTGGACCTGAATAAGAAACCAATCTTCCTTGTTGCAGATTTCGCCACAGAGGAGATGTGTTCATTCCAAGACAGGTCAGATCCGACAGAGACGCCCAACATGGATAGGCTGTCACACATTTTCAGGGTATTCGAATCGAAGTGAATATCAGGGAAATCTCTATTTTCGCGCCTAGAAATTAGACAACATTGAGTCTTATTTGAATTAAAGTTAACACGTGTCAAACGAGCACGGGGTTGGCTAGAAGTGGTACATAAACAGAAAAAAGTTTTGGGCTTATGAATTATGAATCCTTATTGTCTGTTCTATATACTCTAGCATTAACTTTTTGCTAGTATTGTCGCGAAACAACTACCTTAATAGAATCTCTTTTAATAATACAAAACATAATTTGATTAAACTACTTTAAGTATGGCTTGTTAATGTTGAAAGACTTTCGTAAACTCAGTTTTATAAACCTCGAATGAAAATTAATGGTAAGCTCCATAAAAAACGGTACTTAGTTTCTGGAAAAATGCCTTGTTGGGCGAATTATGTTCTTTCGGATTCGAAAATCAAAATTTTTTAAACAATTCAAATTTTACGGTCAATTCACAAACATCAACAATTATTCATAAGAATTGCTTTCTTAATCAATGTGTGCGTCTTTAATATAAAATTTATTTCTTCTTAAATTGCCTTTGAAGCAGTTCCAAAGTTATAAACAATAAACAAAAGGCTTTAAAGACAGAAATGAATATAAATGATTTCATTTAAATGAAGCAGAATATTAATTTTTAAAGAGATATGATAAAACACGGTTGAGAAGAGTTGATAACTTGATAAAACACTGATGAATATTTCAATTCTAGGTCGAGTTGGATATATGGGCTCAGTACTAAAAGAACAATTGATGGCTCCTGCAGCTCTCATCCCATCTCCTACTAATTTAAAAGTTGAAGTTTTGGACGAAAATAGCATAGCAGCAGAAGACTTACAGGTAATTTAAATATAATAATATATCTATTTATAATTTAATTAAATATAATAACTGGAAACAAGCAAAAAAAATTTAAATTTCATCCTTCATTATATATATATATAACTAGCTGCGACGCCCGCCTTCGGCGGCCCTCTGGGACCCCCCCCCCCCACCCGCACCCTTCCCACCCCCACCCCGGCCCCCTGCAACCAACCCCGCACCCCACCCCTGCATTCCACGCCCGCACCCAGTTTTTGCATTTGTAGCTCCCTAGAGGCCCACAGATTATGTATACAAAATTTGGTTGAGTTTAGCCCAAGGGCAAGAATCCCCCCATTTTGGGTTGGTTACTTTTTACATTTCTAGCCTTCTAGTGGCTATGTATACAAAATTTGGTTGGGTTTAGTACAAGGGCAAGAAAGATACGAAGCCTTTTGTATTTTAGACCACAAAATCAAAAATCAGGACTTTAAAAATTTCAAAAATTTACCCCCAAAATGACTATATCTCCCTTTCGGAGACAAATAGAGCAAAATACTCAAATATGTTTTTTCAATGCTTCACCTTTCTATTCTAAACCCATATCGATATCTTTTCTGGTTTAAGAGATCTTGAAAAACTCTAAAAACACATTTTGGGGTCCTTTCCCCTCTTTCGGGTTCGAATTTCAAAAAATCACTTCTTAGCACACCCATAAATCGTTGAAAGAATATACACTCCAAATTTCATCTTTCTAGGTCAAGCGGCTTAGGCTGTGCGTTGATAGATGAAACATCACCTTCTCTTTTTATATTTATTAAGATAATGATTATTTTTACATAAATTAAATCTAATTTCATAGTTTGAATCACAATATGTTCGATAAGATGTGGCAGAAAACTCTTCTTTAACCTTACCTAGAATTTCTCCATGTTTTCTCTCAAACCTTAGGTTGTGTTTTATGGAATATCACCCTCTTCCTTCTATATTAATTCAGGAGTTCCGTGGGCCTCGTTTATCTTCCTCATGCTCTTTCTACCTTATCTCTAACAATGATCTTTTAAATTTGCCATCCTATCCAATCCATTGATACGCAAATAACAATACCCTCTCTAACGCTCATTCCTTGCAAAATAATCACTTAGTCATTGCTTCTTTCAATAATTTAGATGTATACTTCCTTACAAATTAGGAATCTACTAACTTGATTAATTTTAATGTGAATAAAACAAAAATACTGTCTAATATCTAATCTACACCCCGCGCTTATAGGAACATTACAGACATTTCTTTTGATTCTAACTCACTCAAAATCTGTGATAATACTTCCTTGATCAAAAAGTTTCAGGAATTTATTCAGAAAATCAAAAATACAAATGTATTCATCAAAATCGATATTGTCCCATTCAAAGTACTCCCGACTGCATGGCACTTATGCCAGCGCTTGATCCAATACTCTAAACATTTTTTATACTCGGTTTTCGGTATGGATTATCAGAGCCGTTTCCGATTTTTACTATCAATATTTTAAAAATGAAATCGTCTTTGCATCAACGAGTTTGTATTAAATTTTGAATTAAAAACGGTGCGAAAATGTTGAAGAAGTATTACTCTATCGGAAACAAACTTTTATGTGTAGCCCACGTCTTTGTGAGTCTGTCGAGGATGACGAACGCAGTCGACATCGAAAACCGACGAAAACGTCGATAAAATAAAAAAAATGATGACCGAAAACTGTAAATTGACCATTGGAGAGATGACAGCGAACTTGAACATCTTTTATGAATTCATTCAAGTTATTTTGTTTAATTATTTGGCTTTGAGACGCCAAAAAACCGGATTTGTGGGAATCACGTAACGGGCGGTCGAACAATGCCATCGTTATCCGCAACTTTTTGACCAAGAACGGAACGAATACCATCCAAAAGCCACCGAATTCGACTGATTTGGCTCCATGCGACTTCTTCCTGTTCAGTCGACTCAAAAAATCGCTCCGGGGTACACGTTTTAGCAGCCAAGTGGAGATAATGAAAAAATCGCAGGCGGCTTTGATGGCCAAACCGAAAACCGAATATAAAAAATGTTTCGAGGATTGGATCAAGCGCTGGCATGAGTGCGTTGCAGTCGATGAGGAGTATTTTGAAGGAGACAATATCGATTTTGGTTAATAAATTTGTATTTTTGATTTTCTAAATAAATTCCTGGAACTTTTTGATCAAGGTAAGTATATCATTGATAGGTGTCTGGCCTATCGGGTATGGTTTAATTTCATATATTTAATATCCAAATTTTTAAATTCATAATTTTATTAGAATTTTGTTTTTTCTTTTCTTTTCCGATAGGGTATGGATCTGAGAATGAAAGGTTCTGATGAAGCAACATTTCACGGATTTATTCCATCTGTTCGTAACGGCTCTCCTCTACCCTCTCAAACGGGGCATTCGGTTGAAAAATATTTATCTAATCTCACAGCAACTAAATCTGCCCAACAACTCACAGTTTCACCTTCCAATACGCTTTCAAGTGGAAAGAAAACCCTATTTGGAGAAAAGGTATATTGACAATTTAGTTTTTCTTATTTCACTAATTTAACACACTTTTTAAAAATTTCACGATTGCTATTAATTTCCAGCTAAAGTTTAATATATAAATTTAAAATGTTCGAACTCTTACCTTATGGAAGGATGGAATATTTCTTCTTGGGCTAAATCGGCCAAAGAAACTTGGCCTTCTCTTCTTATTCAAGCAATATTTTACTCTTAATTAATCATTTCAAACTTTGGGACAGTCCATAAAATACGTACACAACAAGGAGGGGGGGGGGATAAAACCTAACGTTATAATTTATAAGGGGGAGGGATCAGAGCAAGGTGACGTCATATAGATACATCAATTTAATCTTATATTATTAAATGAGCAAGGGGGTGCAGGAGGTGGAGTGAAGTGGTGGGGTCCGGGGGGGGGTTCGGGGATTAATATATAGCTTTTAACTGAAGCAAAAAGGTACTTTTTATTAATTGAGAAGTGATAGCAGCCCAAGAATAGTGAAAACAAATTCTCTCGAATAAAATAGATTTATTGGACAGTCATTTTTTTCTCACTCAAAAACCAACGTTTCGGAGAATATTCCCCCCTTCTTCAGGGTTTAAAAGAGGTCGTTGAGGGAAAAATACAAGATACTTCCATAATTTTTATTCTTTTAACAAACATAATTTTATGTTTTTCACTTATGGTGTGAAACAACGTAAATGTTAAGCTAAATGAACCCTAAAAAATTTTAAATTTGAGATATTGGTTTTAAAAAATTAAAATTTTGTACTCACAAAACTTATTTTCATTTACATTAATATAATTTCCATGAATATATATTGTATTACTGAAATTGATTGATTGAATTATCATTGATTTTTCGTTTTAAAAAATGGATAGGTACTGGGTTATCGAGACGTAGCTCGGGTGTCTACAAAAATGTGACGATCTTTTACGGGGAGGTTTCGGTAATGACTGAATTTGCTCGTGACGTATTTTATAGGCGGTCCCTATTTAAAGAAGAAACAGAATGAAATCTTACAAAACATAGTCTATTATAGCAAAAATTGATCGACCACTTAATAACTATAAGAGAGGACATCTCTCATAAATTTATACACATATAAAAAAAATATCTTAATGTTATCATTCAAAATGAGATTTTCATGTGTGAATTAATATCCATGATTAATCATTTTAAATTTACGTCTTATTTTAATTCGTTGGCTATTCTTTAAAATTAATTATTTTTTCTCCCATATTTGGTTTCTATATTAAGGTCTCATTCAATTCGGACATATTTTTGAAAATTATTTTTAATTAAAATATTACTTTTTGGAGAGTGGTACAAAAATATTTTTTATAAGTACTTATTAATGAGTTTATTTTTTTTTTCTTAATGTATTTTCAACGATAACTTTTTACCATGTGGACCGATTTTAACGTTACGGGAGAATTTCTCTGTTTATGAATTGAATTTTATTATCAAGTTCTTATTCAATTTACAAATCATCATAACTCAAATCCTAAACAGTATATATTTTTTTTCCCTTTATTCTCTAAATGTCAAATAATTGTTTGGAATTTGTTATGATTATTTGGAAGTTGATAATACAACAACGTATAAATGCAGCTTAAATTATAATTTGACTACAATATAGGGCTTGCGTGACCTTTTGCGGTGCCGGGTTCAAAAATTTTTCGGGGCCTGAATACACATTCAAATCCTACACTTGAATTTTACAACGAGGAATTATTTATTTACAAATGCTGTTTCATATTATATATTTTTTATAAGATGAATATTATATAATAATACAATCCAATAATAATATTAAATAATTTTAGCTTCGACTCGTCGACAGATTTCCAAAAGTTGGGGCCTTATTTCTATTTTTTTAAGCAGTTTTTTTAAACAAATCCAAGTAATATTTTTTCGCATCCATAATTCGCTTTCAAGGGGCAAAAAATTCAATGAAACTACAAAATCTGTAATCATGTATGACTTTTGCAAAAATCTATTGATGTACAGGGTGGGGCAAAAGTAATCACCCTATTGGAAAACGCTATAAGAAAAGTAATCACCCGATGTTCTTTTACTGTATTTTTTTTTTAATGAAAAACTTTGGTTCTGCTTGATAAATTTGTTTATTTAATCCATTAGAATTTATTCCATCAAGTCGAGAAAATGATATCGGCCAAGTGGCCGCCGCCAGAGTTTAATTTCTCTAAAAAGTATTTTTTTTCTCTGAAAGCGTCTGTATTTTTTTATCTAAAGTAGTTTCCAAGATATGAGGACTTTATAGAGTTACACAGAAATTTGATGATTTTTGTCTCTCATTTAAACTGAATCATTGCTACTAAAAAAAAGGTCTTGCATCTGTTAATGGTATCATCATTCTGTAAAAAGTTAATCAAAATCGGTGTTTTTTTAATTGGGTAATTTTCGTAGACCGCGGGGCCGGGTTCCGGTGAACGCGCTGAACCTGCCCTGCGCCAGCCCTGGTACAATACTTATTGTCTCTTTTAAAGCCCGAAGAAGCCTCGATTGGAGGCAGAATGTCTCATAACTCATAACTAGAGACCGGATTTTTATGCAGTAAAAACTGCCAAAATATGCAGTCAAAATTGCTGAAATATGCAACTAATATGCAGAATAGGTTGAAATATGCAAATATATGCAGTAAAAGATAGCAAAATAAATTTTGTTAAATTAAAACCATGTCTCAAATATGTACTTTTATTGCGTAAAAAATTGCGCAAAATTCTCATTGGGTATATACATATATATGTTTTTGTTTTTTTTTAAATTATTTATTGTCACCGGGAACCTGTTTAGACAGCATATCAGTAAAGCCGAGATTTAGCCGCAAGGCTCGAACCCGGGCCTCCCGCTTAAACATCGTCATAAATCAACATAATAAATATAATAATTTTTCAAAAATGTGAACGAAAAAATACGGGGGGGGGGGGGGGGGGTAGTTTTATTTAACCTGTACGATTGTATTGTACTCGTTTTATTATTTTTTTTTTTTAATATTAACAAGCTTTTCATATTGACGTACCTACTAATAATAAACTAATAAAATAATGAAAATATTTGACCGGCTCTGATCCCTACACTAATTTATACACATTTCTACACACGCACGAACACTCAATGGGCTATAGTTAACGAAGGCCTTAAAAAAAAATCATGTCCCTCTGTTTTATTTCTTCATTTTTTTCATTATTACTCCGAAAATTTACTTTTAAAAAATCTGTATTTTGCCCAAAAAATCCTTAAAATATGCAATTTTATGCAATATTACGCAAATATGCAATTTTATGCATTATTACTCAAATATGCAAAAATATGCAGTATAAAATTTAACCCACAGTATCCTAGAAGCATGATTCGGATAGATAATTGATCCCCTGGCTCGTATGTGGTGGCAAACAAAATATGCAATTGCATAGGAATCTGATCTCTACTCATAACAAACGCTCTTTAAAAAATTTTTTTTTCCTAATCCTAAGTAGTAATTCAATTCACATCATGAAACCTTTATTACAAAAATTAATTATTTTTAATGTATATGAAAAAAAAATTTATTTGGTAAATTCATTTTATTATTATTTTTAATGTTATTTAAGTAAAAAGTAAAAGGGTAACTTTAATTTCATGTAATCTTGCATTCTTGAATTGATTTTGAGATTATTTTTTGTATTTTTTGCAGGTGCTTTCTGTAATGAGCAATTCTGAACCATTGGCCACATCAGCACTTCTCACTCCTAGTGCTTCGACTCACGGCCACCAATTATCGCCTCCTCTTCTTCTTGGCGATGTCCATGGAAAAGAAAATGCTCAACTTGTAAACAGTGAGACTAATGTGGTCTGTACAAGTTCATCATCGCCAGACCTCTTCAAGTCTCCTTTGACAAACAATTCATTGGTTGTTAATATGGTGGAAAATTCTCAAATGATTTGCGCCAATCGTAATGAGAATTCCCTGTTTGACAATAAAAACGAAAATAACCAGATGAAAAAAGAATCTACTATGATCCCCACTCAAAATGATGTAAACGCTCAAATGTCTGTAGAAAATCACCTTTTGAATCGAGTTGTTGAGAATCATATAGAAAAGGTGGTGAGAAAATCTGTGGAAAATGTAGTGACAAACTCCAATGTTATTATAAATAATTCAATAGGGACATCGGACATTTTGGCCAACTCTGTTTCTTCTGTGGACAATTCGATAAACGCGGTTGTCGACCAATTAACCAATTCAGTTGAAAATCAAATTATAAATAGGGTAACCGCTGCAGTAGAAAATCAAATTTTAAAAAATGCTGTATCAAATTCAAATGATATTTTAACCAATTCTACCTCTCCATCTTCGGTAGAAAATCAAATACTGGTTCAATCTGTAGTGGAAAATCAGATTATCAAAGATGCTGTTACATCTGCTGTAGGCAATCATCTTTTGAACAATGTCGTTTCAAATTCTAATCATATCCTCTCAGAAACTGTTGATAATCACATCATTGAAAATGCAGCTAGGACAGCTGTAGAAAATCATATGATTACAAACGCAAGCGAAATCAATAATGTAGTCACAAACGCTGTAGAAACTGAAATTCTTAAAACGGCCCTTTCATCAGCCGCTGCTGTTGAAAATCATATTCTAACCAGTCCAAATCAAATTTTAACCGAAGCTGTGACAAATGTTGTAGTCGGAAATACCATGATAGAAAATGTAGCTAGGTCAAGTGTTGAAAACCAAATTTTCTCTGAAGTGACTAATGCAGTTAGCAATCAAATAATAGAAAATGCTGCCAGATCAGCCGTAGAAAATCATCTTTTAACTAATTCTACAACCAACCAAATTCTAACTGAGGTTGTTACTACAGCTGTTGGAAATCAACTTATAGAAAACGCCGCCCGTACTGTTGTTGAAAGTCATATACTAAATAATTCAGTTGGTTCATCAAATCAAATGATAACAAATGTTGTAACATCGGCAGTTGGAAATCAAATCATAGAGAATGCTGCCCGGACAGCTGTTGAAAATCACATTTTTAATAATTCGCCACCTAATCAAATTATAAGTGATGCGGTTACTTCGGTAGAACACCAGATTATTGAGAACGTGGCTAGAAATGCAGTCGAAAATCATATACTTAATAATCCAGGTACAACATCCAATCAAATGTTAACTGATGCTGTTGCTACGGCTGTACTCAACAATGCAATTTCAAACGTGGTGGACAACCCTATTTTAAATAATCCACCAACTGTTGCCAATTCAATAGAAGCTGTAACAAATTCAGTTGAAAATCAAATTATGGATACTGTATCGGCGGTTGTTGATAACGAAATGCTTAAAAATGCCGTCACTTCAGCTGTTGGAAATCATATTTTGAATAATGTCTCAGTTAATAATTCAAATCAAATACTCAATGATGTTGTCACCACTTCGAATCAAATGGTAACTGAGCTGGTGTCCAAAGCTGTTGAAAATGAGTTTAAAAATGCAGTCTCTTCAGTGGTAGATTCACAGATGTTGTCTAATAATTCTGGAGTCGAGAAACAACTTTTCAATAGAATGACAGCTGTAGAAAGTCAAATTTTCGAAAATGTACGATCAACAGTGGAGAATCAAATGATGAATACGACTGTCTCTACAGGAAATGTTTTAAATAATGTTGAAAAACAAATTATAACTAATACAGCTGTACCTACATCAAATCAGATTCTTACCGATGCCGTTACATCGGCAGTAGAAAAGGAAATTTTGAAAAAAGCTGTCGAGGCTGTCACCTCGGCTGAGACACAGATGGCCACTTTCACGAGTAATCAATCGTCGGTACAGGCTGCAGTCACCCAATTGGTCCAGGCGGCTGGCACTCCCGAGTCCTTTCAAGCTGCCATGGCGAAACAGCTCATTTCGTCCTCGTCTGTCGACAACAGGCCTAGTCTCCAAATTTCGGACAACTCAATGCTTCAAGCCAATTCGAATACAATTAATCAAGCCTTAACAACCAACAACGGCTCACCGCAAGCTATGCAAATGAATGATAATTCCTTGTTAGCTGCGAGCCAAGCTGATTTGAATCATTCGTTGGTGCTGCAAGCATCATTAGCCAATGAAATGGACACTTCGTCCACTTCCAATAATTCTCTCATTCAAGTGGCAAATGTTCTAATGCAAAGCCCACCCAATGCTCTACTCACCTCTCAAACGGTCGAAAATATTCTTAAGAATAGTCCCAACACTCAAAGTACATTGTTAATCTCCAATCAATCATCACCTGTAAATACACAAATGGTTATCGAAAACAATTCAAATCATCAAAATATTGATAACCCTATACTTTTATCCAATACACAGGTAAGGAACTATTGAAATAAAATCCCAACATTATATCTGTACATTGATGTTAATAGGGCTTATGTTCTATTTGTCAAATTCAGAGCAAATTCATTTTTTGAATTAAAAAATCATATCTCATGTGATAAATTGAGATTGAAATTGAAATGTTTTTGTTAATTTTTCAAAATCGAAAGAAAAATCTGAAGAGAAAATTCGAAAAGATTTCCTTGCCGAGCTGTATTTAATAAATAAATAAATTTATTCCTTGACTCTCTTAGAGGCACAAAGCCTCACTGGTCTCGATGGTAGCTATCCAAAACTAACTAAGTTGTTGATTTTTAAGAGTAAATCAAAGAGGGTGTTCTCTGCTTGGGGTTAATAAATATATACCTATATATTTATATAGAATATATAAATATACGTATTATATATATATATAATTTATTTGTTAGTCACTATAGGTTCCAAAGCTTGACCTTCATCTTCAAATAAAAAATATTTTATTTGTTTCTTCTCATGAGTCCAAACTAAATACCCGTTTGGATGTAAAATACATTTGTTAGTAAGCTGACTCATTTTCAAACAATTTATTAATTTATAAATAGATATATATGTTTATGGTATATGCATCAGACAGAAGTCAACATTATTGATTTCTTCTTAAGAATCAACAACTCTGCTACTCTTGGCAAGTAAAAATATTTTCACTATTCTACTATACATGTATGATAATTTACATCAAGCAGATGATTTCCTTTTAAAAGACTTTGTTACTCATGGCCAGAAAAACGATTTCTTTTTATAATTAAATTCAAGTCGAGCATTATTATTTTGCATTGTATGTAAAGTGTTTTTTCTAGAAGCTTTACATTACATTACATACATTAGCCTTTTCTTAAACCACGGGTCACCAAAACTATTAGCGGTACAACATTGGTACTTTTTATAATCCGACTAGGCCTCAGAGCTAAATAACATATTTTCAATGTCGTATTAAATAATTTGCGCCCCTTTATTGCCAATTCTCAAATAATCTTATATATAAAATAAAACAATTTAACTTATATTATAAAAAAGAACTATATATATAACTAGTATCGTAATTAGGCTTATGGCTAGAAAGGCCGAAAAGCCAAAAAAAAAAAAAAAAAAAAACAACTATATATAATATAAATATATTGTACACAACCGGAAATCTACCTATTTTTTTGGCCGTTTTGGCCCTGCTTAAAAGGGCAAAATTTTGAATAAATAAAAAGATTTTAGGGCGTTTTTTTAAAATTTAGTAAATGTATTGAATGTTAATAAAATTTCTTTCTTTAATACTTTTTCGAAATTATTCAGAATTTCCTCAATTATTAAAACAACCCAAAAAAACGAAAATAATTTAAAAATTCTAATCCTAATATAGGAGAACATTATTTACATTATTATCCAACCCCTATTTAACTAATTTGATAAAATATTAGCCCCTTTATTTAATAATTTCAAAAAAAAATGCCCTAAATTCTTTTTATTTATTCAAATTTTTTGCCCTTTAAGCAGAGCCAAAACGGCCAAAAAAATAGGTAGATTTCCGGTTGTGTACAATATATATAAAATAGTAAGATAATTTGACCCATATTTATAAAAACCCAATTCTTGTTTTATTATATTTTTAATTGAAAAATATTTAATTGTATCCTCAACAAAAGAAAACTCTAAAAATTGATTTTGCTAAAGATGGACACTTGAAGATGTCCGAAACGCTCAATTAATCTATTAAAAAAAAAAAAAAAAATATTATAGTTGAATTTCTTCTATCTTACCGATTTATATATAAATATGTATAATACATTTTTACTCTTCAAATGGATGTTGTAAAACACGACTCGCCTTATTCTAAAATTCACCTATATAGGTTATGACTAATTTCCATTTCAAGACTAGATTCATAGCTTTAGGTAGTTCTTTCACAAATGCAAAAATTCAAGAAGTTTTTGAAACTTGGAATATAACATACTGTTAAAATTTGAAGACGATTTACCACACCAAACATGAAATAATTGTCATTAAAAATGACATTTTTACATAGGGTAGATAGGGAAAGGGTGGGGATATGATCATTATTTTATTTTTTTTCATTGAAGGACTTTCACCATCTTGATAAAAAACTAATATTTGTTAGAATAATATATTCGGAGTAACTTAAAAAAAAAAAAAATTGAAATTATTTACCACGTAGTTTTGATAAAAAACAAAAAAAACAACATATTTGGCCGATTATTTTTAGTGGAGGGGATATAAGCACAATGCCTTGGAAACGATCCGGCTAGTATGTGTGTATCCATATAGAGATTTCGTAGTGTGAATGGACAGTCACGTTAAAAAAACACAACCTAAAATTTTAGTTCCTTTCATATGTATAGAGTGGTTACGAGGCTAAAAAAACTTTTTGTGTGGATTGTCGCGAAAGAACCTCCTTAATATTGCTAAATGCGCTCGATCTTTCCTGATTCATTTCATATCCAATTTTATAATATACTCGGAATTTTTATTTTATCCCAAAATATAAAAGGCCCCTTCACTAGATCCGTCCCTACATATTTGTCACTTTAGAACATTAGCCATTTTAGCACCAATGTACAGATATAATAAATTATTAAAGCTTAACGTTTATTATTTATATTTTCACAAATTTATTTAGATGGAAACAGAGCCACCTGTTAATTTATCGCCAGCCAATTCTTTCACCGTAAAGAACATGATGATTCCTATTGCCTCAAAGACACTTGAACCATCGTCGAAAGAAAATTCACCAAAGTCGGAGCCAATGCAACAGGAAATGACCCAATTAAGCGAGACGGAATTTTTAACATACATTAATCAGAGTATGCTCTATCAACCAAATCCACAAAATCAAAATTATTAAATTGACAACTTGCCATTCATTATTTTTCTATTAAAAAGTTACAATCAAGACTATATATTATATACATATAATGATTTTAGAGATGTAATGATCTCAAGTTATTTTATTTTTTTTAAGTACTAATTAAACTGTTTTATATTATTTTATCATTATAATTATTTTTAATTTTAACTTTAGACATATTCTTATGATTAGCATCTCTATATAAATAATTAAGTAGGTACTACAATTATTTTATATAATTTTTTTCATTTAATTTATTTTCTTTATGCCACTGAATTAATTCCTATTGCATTCTCCATTATTTTCTCTGATTTTTTTTTAATTGTTATTTATTTTCATATAAAATTTGTACTAACTCTCCTGTTAAGTTTTTTCTTTCTTCTCGTGAAGCATTTCAAGATTCTCCTTCCTTGGACGAAGAAATTTAAATTCTTTGAAAGAAGATATTTAAGAATCTCGAAAAGCTTCATGAGAACTTAACAAGAGAGTAAGTACAAATAAAAAAAATATATATAGCTATATTATTTTATTTTGCGTCATGAAAAAAATACATTCATTTTTATTGTAAGAAACTACAAACAAACAAAAAAATGAAAAAAAATAAAAATTCATATTTGATAATTTGATATTGATATAACAATTTAAAAAATAAATCTTAATTATACCAATATATATATATATATAATATAATATTTGTATTTTTACATAATAAATGTTTTAAGATTATTTTTATCTATAAATTGTAACAATATTCATTTTATTATGAACATAAATATATAAAATATATATGTTTATATATTTTTATAAAAATATATATTAATAATGGAAAATGTTGTAGGGCAAATATTTATCACGTGTCATAATGGAGCTACTAATATGTATATATAAATCAAGATTCAGACATATAGTATAATCTCGTTAATACGGAAGTATACTGTCGGATTACTGGATGTAGAATGTAAGAAGGGCTTGAGGATGGAATTAAGTTTTTAGACAAACAAAAACAAATTCTAACCGTCAAGCCCTAGGGGAATTCTGAATCGCATTGTAAGAGCTCATCCGGTGTAACTAATCAAATTTTCATGTAAATTTGTCTAGTTAAACTGGTGAAGGGCTCAGAATCGTCCCATAAACATGTAAACATGATAACGTGATTTTATCTTAGATGCCGGAATACTCGACGTGTAATAGTGAATTGCTTGATTATGGAGATTATACTGTATATTTACATGGGTGCTATATGTATATATATATATATATATAAATATATTTATTTAGTCGGATAAAAAAAGGTTTTAAAAGGAGGTAGAAAATGGTTATTGGACCCTATAAATAACACCAAAGAATAGAAATATTTATTATTTGGTATAAAACTAGTTCTTTTTTAAAAGAACAATAATTAATTTGCTTCAAATATATATTACCAACTGCTATAATAAAAATTCAATTTAGATTTTCTAATCTTAACCACTAAAAAATGTATAATGTAGAGGGTGCATAAATTTTTTATGTTAATAGTTTGTTTAAAGTAAATAGTTTTTTTTTCAAATGTATAACATGACCCTATTTTTTCAAATTAAAAATTTCATATTCAAAATTAAAAAGTTTAAACTAAGAATGTATAAGAAAACTTAATAGTACAAAATATTACATACACAACGAAAGAATCACTCCCCTCTCAATTTTATATTTATATCTATGTCCCTGTATTAGAAATTACCTTATATTTTTGTGAAATCAAACTCAAAAACTCATAAATTTAGATTTTAAACTAAACTTAGCTAAAAAGAGCTCAAAGCCATATTTTAGTACAAAAAAGGCCTTCGGGATAATTTTTCACAACCTTCATTATATCGGACCCCAAAGTAAAAGTAAAAGGCTGAAACATTTTTTGAACATTCTCACATTTGGGGAATTGTCTAAACAGAATTGTGACGTCAGGCATAGTCTCTGGGTTTCCTTAGAATTGCCATTTTTTGTTTATTAACTTTTTAATTTTTTTTAATCTTTTTGAAAAAACAAACAAACAAAATAAGAAAATAAGCTTTAAGAAAAAATTAAAACTAACGTTTAAAAGTTAATTTGTCTAAAAACAAAATAAAAAATATTTATAATTTTTAATTAAACTATCTATTAACATTAAAAATTTTACATTTAAATTTTTATGCACACACTTAATGAACCTCTTGTGGTCCTTTTAATTTTTTTTTCCATATAATATTGACGCAACACCCATAAAGCATACTTGAAGAAAGCGTGTGAATATTACTCTCTTTAAGTTTTGAACAAGCGAGTTATGCAGTGGCGACTAGTCATTAAGGCCAGAGGGCCCCACCAAAAATAAAGTGTAATATATAGTCATTTATTAATAATTTTATTTTAATAAATTATTCGTAATTATTACTTTAAACGTGAAAATGACTAATTGAGACGGCTAAATATCAATAAAATATATTTTCTGTTTGAAACTCATCTTCTCTCCCAAATTTGTTGTCTAGTATATTTCTATTCACGCTAAGCCAGGGCCAGTCATTTAATAACATTGATGAGAATATCCCGCTTAGGTTAACCCTGCTCGATTAATTCTCTTCTAATAAATGCCTTCTAAATCCTGAGGCAATATCATGCTTTTATTAGGGGCCATTTTACTCTGACCCAAAGTATTTGTTAAAGCGTTTAATTTACAGCACTGCTAATAAATTAGACAAGTAGTTTTAAAACAATCAAAATAAATTATATAAAAATTTATTTATTTAGTAGAAATTTCCAAT
Source organism: Forficula auricularia (assembly GCA_024734495.1). NCBI lineage: Eukaryota > Metazoa > Arthropoda > Insecta > Dermaptera > Forficulidae > Forficula > Forficula auricularia. The sequence continues at coordinate 478,113 of JALMQS010000651.1, read as the reverse complement.
CAATTAATAATTATTATGATAATTTCCGTCCATAATTTGTTTTAATTTGAAAGTTTATAATAGGAAAATAAGGACAAGTTTTTATGTGGGACTTTTTTATTTATCAGCCAACGTTTCGTCGACTTTGCCGACTTCTTCAGGGTTTCAACTAGTTGAATAGACGAATGTGTGGCATGACTATTTGAAGCCCTAAAGAAGTCGGCAAAGTCGGCGAAACGAAGGCTGATAAATAAAAAAACTAGCACATAAAAACTTCTCCTTATTTTCCCATTATAAACTTACAAATCAATTAATTTTAATTCATTGCCGAGAATAGCAGAGTTGTTTGTTCATAAAGAGAAATCAATGAGATTGTCCTCGGCTTGATAAATAAATCTGACACAAATGACCATCAGCCGCCACTTGAACTATCTCCCTTATTTGAAATAAAAGGCTGTAAGTTTATTAAGAAAATGAAAAAGAAGAATTAAATTGCTTTGGATCATTTTAAGCATGTGGTTTGGGAAATTATTTGAATGGAGAAATTCGAAAATTATATCTTAAGATAATATTTTTGTAATCACCAGTGTTTCTGCTTTTGATTCTAAAGCAGTTTTCAAGTGACCACTATAGTCCACTCAACTAATTGATTTGCTACAATTGATATTTACTTCCCAATTCTCTTTTTGCTCTATTTTCATTTGATTCGATTGGCTGATTGGCTTCAGAATTACAAAACACAAAGATGTGAATGAAAACAGTAAAAATGTTGATAAATTTTCTAATTACGCTTTCGGTGGTCCGATCGAAATCATTTTTCAATTTGAACCTCTCATGAAAAATAAACATGACCACTAAAGTTACACAAATAATAGAAAAGAACGAAAATTAAATATTGAAATTTATGGGTCCTAATTTAATGTCTAATGTACTCCAATATGAACGCCGCATCTAAATATTTATATAAATATATATATATATAAAATAAATCCACAAAAATCAGTGTTCAAAATTAAAAAAAAATATATATATATCAACTCTAATTAAAGAAAACCTAATTTGCTAAATATTTATCCACCGATCTCTTTGTAAATTATTGTATATATATATATACCAAGTCATTTTAGTGAAAAGAAAAAAAAAGGTCCAAAACCATTTTTTTTAAATTTTATTTCTATTTTTCTGCTCATCTCATTTTATTTTTATAACTTTATGATTATAATATGACTTGAAATATATTTATATAGATATATCATTATCTAATTTGTAAATTCAAATTGTTTAAAACAATTTTTTGTTTTTAGATTTATTATAAATATAAAATTATATTATACATATATATATATATATATATATATATATATATATATAATTCAATTATGATACTTATTCATAAATACGAGAATATATATACATATATAATTTTATTAAACTGTAAATATTTAAGAAAATATATATTTTGAGTGTTATAAAATTTATAGCATACTTTACTTTTTTCGTTAAAAAAAAATATTTTCCAACAAATTACAAAAATTATTGTTAATTATGGTTTTTCTTTTTTAATTTTTTTCTAGAAAACTAACCAATATCTATATTAGTTAGTGATTGTTTATATATTATTCTTGGCATGTTCAAAGCATCAGATCCCCATATACAACAACAAAAACATTGTTTACTGTTGCCATATTACAGCCGTTCTTAATAGTGTTTCTTGCATTCTTCTGAATATTGAAAATTCTTCCGATTTTTACGCTTATATAATATTTAATTTACTATTTGCATTTCTTAAGAGGTTTTAACATTATTACAAAGGGAAAAAACAATTCTAGAAAAACTTTCTAGGCCAGAGGTTCTCAGCCTTTTTCTCCCACTGAACCCTTCAGTAATTTTGTAAGAATCCTAGTCCCCCCTTTCCAGGGTTTTCTAGCTCCAAAATTTTATTTAACTTTTAATGTTGAAAACACAAGATAATATTTTTATTTTGAAAGTAAAGGGTGTGTAGTTTTACTGTGAATGAAATAAAACTCAAAGAGGTTTCTACAGTTTTTAGCCTGTAAACTCCTGATGATGGACTAATAATCCGAAATATATTGAGTTCGTATTAACCTCTTTTAGTTTTATTTCATTCACTGTGAAACTACACACGCTTTACTTTATTAATTATTATCATGTTTCACCTAAAACCTACACCACTTTCTCTAAGTAAAAAAAATAATTTTTATTTAGAGATAAAGATAAGCAATATTTACCTAATGAGAAAGCTGAGGGTTTTTTTATGTCAGTTCATTAATACATTCTTTAAAACTTTTGAAATTTGTACGCAGATTAATTCCTCCCTTAAAAAACTAAAATTCCCCCTTGCGGGGAATTCCACCCCGCCCTGAGAACCTCTGGTTTAGCCTCTAGGGCAGTGTTTCTCAAGCTTTTGGATGGGGCGATGAACCCTAGAGCACTTATATTTATTTCTGAGGAATCCCCTAACACTAAAATATGAGATATTTAATTTTTCGTCAAAATATCAACATCATGCTACTTTTATAGCTTCCAAATATAACACACCGCCGCCAAATAACGGTGTTAACACATTTTAAAAATTTGCTAGATTTTGGGGAATTGGATACAAAAAACGTGCATTTTAAATTACAATCCATAACATTTTTATTTTCATGATGATGGATAATATTATTATTATTAAATTTTTTTGGTAATGTCATTAGTATACCCATTATTCCCCTTTCGGACCGGACAGGTTTTTGTTTACATATTCAATGTATACTCATAAATAATATTCTCATCTATTTGAAAAGCAATATTATTTCAAACATCATTAATAACAAAATAATAATAAAACAATTTAAATGATGTTTTCATTTTGTTTCTAATGTAACGTAATCGTTGTATTATAAGAAAGTTAAGGAACTTTAGAGCAACAAAAATGGTATCACTCACCCAATAATAGTGATGTTCACCGCATTCTTAAGTATCAATGGTTTTAATTGACTATAAGGTAATATTTAGACTCTAAATTTAGTATTTTTTTCTTTATATGACACATTTTTTGAGGGGTGATACTACCTACTAACTACTATTTTTATTTTTCTATTTTTTCTTTTATTGACATCTAGGCGCGGGGAACCCCAAACCTCCCTTTGTGGAACTCAGATTGAGAAACACTGCTCTAGGGAACCAAAAAAAAGACCACTCGAATCACTAGACATCCTAGAATCATATAGGTATTAATGAAATAAAATTTAAGAAAAAAAAAATTGGACGAAAGACATTTCCCTCTTGAATGAACTACTTATGTATAATTAATTATGATAATCCAAGTATCAAACTTGTACACTTTCTGAATATAAATGGACCACTCCACTCTGCTAGATTGTCGCCTTATTCTCGATATACTCTGCCAGAATGAAAACAAAACTTTGACTCATGAAACAAAGATATAAGAGCTAAGAATTTGAAATTTGGCAACATCTTTACTTTTAAGATGTAGATGATCTTTAAGAAAATTTCATTAAAAATTCCAATTTTAAAGGGGTTAAACCAAGAAAAATAGTATATATCTATTCTAGGAATGCAGGCTATAAACTTCAAAAATTTATTTAGTTAGATGATACTGTTATTGATATTCATAGTTTATAATATCAGTAATTAAAAAATTTACAATTTATTTTTTGAAGTCGAATCAAAATGACACCTGAGGCCTACTTAAATTCTTTTCTCCCATTTGAGATGTTCAGAGAAATTAACAAATATAAAAGAAAAGCATTCTTTCATTTCCAACACTTGTTTTTTTCGGCATTTTCCAATAATACTTGAAATCAAAATGAATCAATCCCAAGGAAAAAAAAACTCTAGGCTTCCGAAAGAATAGAACTACATATTCGGCCTCTGGGGAAATAAAATACTACGCAAACACTCAGCTCTCACATCTACCGGGATTGACCTGGAATTTCTGTTTCATTTCGACTTAAATTACTAATGTGACAAAAAATTTTGACTTCAAAAAAATGAAAAACACGATTTCATTTTAAGATATCACAATTTCTCCGGAACGATTGGGACTAGAAACATAGAATTTTGTATAAAGGTTTTTTACATTTATGAGAGAAAAGCTTTCAAAGACGATTTTTGGAAAATTCAAATTTTAAAGGCGTACACAAAAAAAAAACTACTAAAATTTATTTTCATCCGGTTTCATCACCATTTCTCCGCATCTACTGAAGTCAACAAGAAGAAATTTTCCAAGAAGTTTACTTTTTAAGCCTTTTTATAAAAATTCAAATTTTAAAGAGATAGTCTAAAGAAAAAATTCTCTAAGATCATGGTTTATTTTAAATCATGATTTCTCCAACCCGATACATTGTTTCGCAGATGACAGCACCTTACATAACGCCCCTGCATCGCATAAAAACCGTGCAGACACTGCTTCCTCAATTAAATTAGACTTATGCAGACTTAAAAATTGGGGATCCCAAAACTTAGTTAACTTCAATTCAGTGAAAACTCAGTGTTGCCTTATTTCTAGACCCATTGATAGAAGCCCCCCAAACATATCATTCGATTCAAACTCAATAGAATTTAGTGGTAAAATTTCAATGATAGGCGTCACCCTAGGGTCTGACCTTTCTTGGAATGACCATATCTCAACCACTGCTAAATAAGCAGCGTGCAAGCTTGGTCTCCTATTTAGGTCTAGACGCTATTATACTCCCAGTCAACTTCTTACACTGTATAAAGCTCAAATTCGTCCCTATCTCGAATATGGGTCTCATCTGTGGAAAGGGGCCTCCAACCATTCTCTTGCCACACTAGATGCAATTCAGAAACGAGCAATTAAACTAATAGGAGACCCAGCCCTAACATCCCCCCTAAAGCCCTCTTTGGTAGAAAGACACGGTTTTCGAAAGCTCAGTACCCCTTCACATTCAAATTGGATAAAAGCCGAACCAACGCTTTCGCCAACTCTTTTATCCCTATGACCTCAAGAGACTGAAACTCACTTCCAGCCACCGTCTTCCCCTCAACTTATAATCTTCAGCTGTTTAAGACCCGCATCCACAGATACCTTTAACGAACCCAGCCCATAAAATCCCCTCTTTCCTCTTCTTTTCACGATGAAGGGGCCAACCCAGGCCTTTAGGGGATGCACCTTTTTGGTGTATCTCCTTCTCTCATCAATATCATTATAAAAAAAAAACTGCTTCAAATGTTGCATGGCTGTTATTTTTAAGACGTGGATGGTTGCTAAGAACGATTTTTAGAAAAATTCAGGTTTTAAAGAGATAAAAAATAAAAATCACGTTTTCATCACAATTAATTCGGAATTACTCGGGCTGATAATTTGAAATTCGGTATGGGGCTTACGTTTAAGATAAAACTCAAAACATATAATTTGTTTTATTTTGTGAAACCTACCTTGAAATTTTACTTACCTTTTATTAAAAATGTTTCACCTTGAACCGACACCTAACTCGTTAAATATTAATTATATTTAAGATTTAAATTCATGTTAAGAAAGGTTTTGAGCATTGGGGAGTCCAGGAAGTGGACTCATGGGGAGCGAGAGGTCCGCCGAATGAGGGCTTTGTAGCTAGTTTTATATAGTATAATTAAAAATTGCTATTTTTTTTTCAGAATGTTTGAGATAATTCTAAAGTTTTTAAGTGTCCAAATGATTAAAATAGCTTTTTGCGATAAATGTCAGCTTATTATTACGTAGAATCGTTCAAAACCTTTCTATACTTACTCCTATATAATATATTTCTTACATTTTTCTTATCTGCAAGTTCTTAAACTAGAAATCGTAAAATCTATTCAGCTCTACATATTAGAAATACGAACATTTTAGCATCAAAACGAACTTTATACAAGCTCTTGTTTTTGATCTATCATACATAGGGAGGGGTAAACCGCGATTGGAATTAGGTGTACACATATTTGGAATTATTTTTAGATAATGCCTCTTCATCTATTGTCTTCTACTTGGAAATGAAAGTGGAAGTAGGTGAACAGGATATTAGGTCGCGGTTCACCCCTCGTACTCGGTATCTGAATCCAAACGGAGAGAGAAACAAAATATTGAGAACAATTTAAAAGCCGAATCAAAGATCTCATTGGATATGTTTGATTTAATTCCCCTCGATACAAGTACGAGTAGATGAATATTTTAATTAGTTAGTCCATAGCCTCCACAAGGGGGGGGGGATCCAATAGCACCTGTTGGTCCCGGGCCCGGACGTAACATGTTTTTTTAAGCGTGTATGTTAGATAAAAATAAGTGGTTAGGGTGACCAACTTTTTCCACTTCATAAAAAAACACATACTTATTCTCCCGCTTTAGATTTTGGGTCCAGGGCCCGTAATTTCATCTGGGGGACATGAATTAGTCTCTTAATAATAATAGAAGAGTAAATTGAATTAAACATGCATTTGAAAATGTATTAAAGAATTTCATAACAGAATATTTCTGGGAATTTCGTCCGGTTCGATTATCTTATCGAGCGACAGAATTCTTTCTATTTTAATTTTGCACTTTAGTTGGTGTCGAGAACCAGACCAGGCGACATCGACGAACATCCAAAAGCCATTCAAAGGTAAACAAGCCTTAATATCAACCCCTATATTGATGAAAAGTATATTTTGAAAAAATAAAGTAAAAAAATGGAGAAGCGTGGTTCAGGCCTAAAATAAATATCTATCCCTGGTCCCAAATACTCTTAGCTCGGCAATGAGATAATAATTTTGAATGAATTCAGAACTCTGTCCGCCCAGCGAGAGTAACAACTAATAAAGAAATACCTACTTATCATTAAAAATTATAAGATTTTCATTTTAAACTCAAAATTGGAGGAAAAAGTGAAAATTTTTCAAGAATCGGTACTTTGTTTTCAGTTTCAGTGAATTAATAATTTTAAATGATAAATATCTAAATTCGATATTCATTTTGATTTAATATTTTCTTACCTAGAGTCAAAAGGCTGTTTCTAGAATAAAAGGAAATTAATCTCTAATATTCTCAAACAGATCTGGACTTGTGTTTAGCACCCTTGCAATGCTTTACCAGCTTTAGAGGAAGAGAGATCATTCTATCCGCGCCCATTTTAGTCATTTTCATCGATCAGATTCTAATGAAATAATCGTTCACCCATACATTTATTAAATAACTACCTGCAAGGCTCGCCTTCGGCGGCCCTCTTGTTAGCCAGAGGGATATGCCCCCTGGACCCTCCTCACCCCACCCCTCGCCTCACCTCCTACACCCCCACATCCACCCCAACCCCCATCCCCCTCACCCATTTTTTGCATTTCTAGCCTTCTAGTGGCCCACAGATTATGTGTACAAAATTTGGTTGAGTTTGGTCGAATAGCAAGAATTTTCATTTTTTGACCCTCCCCCCATTTTGGGTGGTTAGTTTTTGCATTTCTAGCTCTCTAGAGGCCCACGGATTATGTATACAAATTTTATTGAATTTGTTCCAAGGGCAAGAATTTACATCCCCCCCCCCTTTTTTTTTGTTGAGTGTTTTTTAGAGGAATTTTTTAAACAAAAGTTGTCAGCAATCACATCCCTACAACTTTGCCCACAAAAAAAATTTGCCGTAGAGTTAATAGTTTAGGAGTTATTTGATAATTTTCATTCGTGCGCACCCCCAACCCCCTTTTGGCGTCAAAATATCAAAACGTTATATAGCTATAAAGGTAAATTAGAAGACATCTGATCCAAATATGAAATTTCATAATAATCCCTTCAGCCGTTTTTACGTGAATCATGAGCAATTTTCGCGGAAACCACGCAAACATACATACAGACAGACATACCGGAATTTTGTTTCGGGTGTTTTCGTTCATAACTTTGCTTGAAACGTGTGCAACCACAATTTGGCATGATTTGGACCAATATACAGACAAAACCTTAATTTTTGTATATTCGTAGATAAAAAAAGATAAAGTTAATTTACTTTATTTATTCAGAGACGTCCTTAGTATAATTAAAAATAATCTTAAATAAAAATTGTTAATTTTTGCTTATATTATAAATACATCGTTTTAAAATCTCAATAAAATAAAAAAAAATGATATTTTCTCCATTTTTGAACCAGAATTTCTAAACTTAGAAAGCCTAAAATCTAATCAATTGTCCGCATTGAAACTGCCAATATTTTAGCACAAGAATGAACTTTGTACGACTTTTCGAAGTTAAGTTACCTTGGGTATCTATGTTAAATCCAAACAGAAATAAATCATGGTTGAAAATTATTTTTCTCCACAGACTTTTTCCGAACACAATCAGCAAAAAAAATTTTTTGAAAATTTTTATGTGTTTTTATTTAATACTCGCCTGTATTCTGGACGTTCCGAGTAAAAATAAAATTTTGGATGAAATCGTCCAGTAAATTATGACAAGAGAATGTATTAAGGTAGTTGTTTCGCGACAATACTAACAAAAAGTTAGAGCTTGAGTTGTTTGCCATAAAAGAATTAAGTCTTTTTGTTTTTAAGTCGATTCTTCCACGTTTTCAGTAGATGTTGCCATTAATAGTCAAAACATCGAAAATGGAAGGCAATAAGGTTATTCCCCAAGTATCAGATAGATAAGTTATTTTGATTTTAAGTCGATTCCTTCAAGTCTTCAGCAATGGTTACCAATAAAAACCGAAACGTCAAAATCCAATATAGAATGGTTATTCCTCAAGTACTAGATGAGAATCAATCCCTATTTTATTTTAACTAGATTCCTCCATGTCTTCAGCAATGGTTACCAATAATAATCGAAACGTCAAAAACCTAATGTAGAATTGTTATTCCTCAAGTATTAGACGAGAATTGATGGCTTTTTTGATTTTAAGTCGATTCCTCCATGTCTTCAGCAATGGTTACTAATAACCGAAATCCAACGTAGAATGGTTATTCCTCGAGTATTAAAAATGAGAATCGATCATTATTTTTGAATTAAAGTCAACATGAACTGCAAATTGCAAGTGATATCTGATTAATAATAAAGGTATAAACATATTAATATTTCAAATGAATTTGGATAAAGTTTAGCAACGATCCGTTGCAGTTTTTTATAACAATGGTAAGAAGAGTTTATTAATTATAATTAAATATGTATGTAAACTTTCCGATTTCCCGTATATTGCAATGTATAAAAGTCTGAAAAACTCTATCTTTGGAATTTAATATCTCTGGAACTATATTGTTCATAAATTTTGTTTTGCCACCAATCGATGCAGAAGTATTTAAATAATAACCTGTCTAAATTTCAAAAAAATCCTAATAAAACCCATATGGTGAATCAACTACCTTAATACTTCCAACAACTACCATTTAGCGTAGATAAATAGTGAATAGAATTTGAGAAATTTATATATTTGATAAGAATCAATATTATAATATAGTCTTTTGTTTGCCATGTTTTTTTTAAACCTACGAATCAAAGGGACCCTCATACACCTCATTTGTAATCCATCCTCTTAATGGAGTATTGACTTGTCCAGATTTCCTCTTATAGTTGTTTAATTATCTCAATCATACTACACATACTAATATCTTAAAATCTTTTTAATAATGAATTTATTATTCTTTTCTACACACATCTATTTTTTAGTATTAAAGAGGAGATTTAAAATATTTACCCTTTTTATTTGATTAACCGTACCTATTAAAAAGATCGATGACCGTTTGAGTGAATAAACATGGAAGCCTTTATAAGTCCTCAAGTCTTTTCTTTTCTGGTTATTCTCCCAAGATGAAGTTTCTCGTGATCATAAGCTTTTGGACGACTCTATTTTCAATAACATATTGCATTTACACACCCTCTGAAAATCTTTGTACAAAAACAGGATTAACCTGCAGCCCTGATTGCCAACAGGTGGGTTTATTTATTTTTTTATTTAATTATTATTCATTTGGTTTTTTCTAATGATATTGATCCAGGTAAGCTAACACCTTGTACAGGCTTTTTCTTGTCTCCCGGACGTACCGAGAAATGAACACTTTTTTTAATTTAACATAATTGATTGGTTTATTTATTTTAAAATCCACTAATAATAAAATTGTTTTCACAACAACCAATAAATATGTTTGGATTCTGCTAGCGCAGTGTTTTTCAACCCTGGAGTGTCGCGAAGCCTCTATAAGGGTGTCGCGAAGCTTCAGTAAAAAAGAAAAAAAAACAAAGTTTAAAAATATTATTTTTTATTAAGAAAATGTTAATTAAAGGACATTTGTAGGTTAACACAAATCAACAAAATAAATATGAGTCACATTCACATTAATGTTTTTCGTTAACTAATTTCTCCCATCGTGGATCCGTATACATAATTATATTTTTTTTATTAATTTATATCAGGACTTATAAAAATAAATAATAAATCAATACTTTTTTACTGTTTTATGTGATTTTTAATATAAAAAAAAAAATGAAAAATTGTACACAAATTCACGAGACGGGCCTCTCAGGCCTGTGGGCCTGGCAGGCCCGGCTCGTGACTTTGTGTAGGTTTATTGGCTCATAATACATTTTTCGATAATTTTTTTTTTATTACTTTATATCAGGACTTATAAAATTAAAAAATAAATCAAAACTTTTTTACTGTTTATATGTGTTTTTTACTATAAAAAAATGAAAAAATGTACACAAAGTTACGAGCTGGGCCTCTCAAACAGAGGGGGGGGGGTAGGGATCGCGAATTTTTTTTTCATACTAAGGGGGTCGCGTCATAAAAAACACTGCGCTAGCGTTTTGGAAGCTATTAAAGGTTTTCCAAATAAAAAGTAGAATCCTACTTAATATTTGAAATAATCAAATTAATTCTTGCTCTAAAGCTAAATAACATTTTACAATAGCCTTCTTTTGGGTACCAAGTCATTCTAATATCCAAGGAAACGAACAAGTTGAAGATTTGCTAATATAGCCTCTGTAACTGGAAATAGTTCAGATATAGATTTACCTATAGGGGATGTCAATTCCTCTGGGCTCTGAGGAAGTTAAAATAAATTGACGAAACGTCTGGCCCATTTAATAAATAAAAACTCTGTGTTTTTAATTTTATCCGATTTCCTACTATTCCTGCTACAAATTTACTATGGATTGGATACAAATGATACAACATTAATTATTATTATTACGAACATGAATTAGGTCCTTTATCAAAGATTTCAATAGATATGTTTATATTGCATATAGGAGAGTCTTGTCCCCTCGGGAGTCGAACCCAAGCACTAGTACGCTTTCCGGACGACTTGTCCAGACCCAGAAGCTGATTTTGAAAAAAAAATTCAATCTTTTCTTTCTCAAATAGATATTCATTTCTTTACATTAATTATTATGTTTTATTTAAATTGGGTAAATTTATTTCAGGTAATTTTATGTATGCCTGATATGGAAACTGCAAATAGGAATATCACATTTAAAAAATTCTTTATCTGAAAAATGTCCTATGGGAAGTTTATGTGATCCATCATCCGGTCTCTGCAATAAGAATTTAAATGGATGTCCATTGATGAAAAAAACATGTACAGGACTTGGGCTTTTTCCAGATCCATATGATTGTAATAAATATCATATGTGTACTCATGAAAATGCAGAGCCCATCATTAACAATTGCCCTCCTGGGTTCAATTACAGGTAAACATAATTTTATTATCTAGATTTACATTTCTTAGCTTATTTAATGTCTACCCACAGCCCTAGAGATAAACAATTTTAAACCTTTTACACTAAATTTTTAACCGACTTCAAAAAAAGAGGAGGTTTTCAATTCGACTGATTTTTTTTTTTGTCTATGTTACCTGATATCTTTGCCAATTGTAAACCGATTTTGATGATTTTTTTTATATTGGGTTCAGTCTAGTTTCCAATTGGTCCCGTTTTTTTTTTCATTGGTATTGGACCTTTTTTACTATGTTTGTTTAGGCATAACTTCTTTGTTTATGAACCGATTTCGATGATTCTTTTTATATTGGAAAGAGAGTACCTTAGAGGTGGTCCCATATTAATCTGGTCAAGTTCTGATGATATGATCAATGAGGAATTAACGTAAATATCCAATTTTTATGTGCAAATAATCTAAATTATAATAAATAAAATCTTTTTTAAAAAATCAATCTTAAAACGTTCATTTAAAACCCGCAAACGTTTCTAGAAATTTTCTATATTTATGAATTTAATTTTATTATAATTTTCTGATTCATTCGCCCGACCCTTCTCTTACGAGATGCATGCAAGGTATTATATTAAGTCACTATTAATAACATCACTAAAAAGAGAAAAATAAAAATAATTTTTATAAAAAAAAATAAAACCGACTTCAAAAAACTTAAATGTAACAAATAAAATAATTAGAACTCAAAAATAAAATAAAATGCACTAAAACGCATAAAATAATTATCTAATTTAGTTTCAACTAAACGACGAAATATTTACATGAAATCACTTTTTGAAGTCGGTGCTAAACAAACTATATAAGCGAGCGTACCCGCCAATCGTACTAAGTAAAATCCGTCGAGTTTGATTCATAATATGTATACCTATGTTTGGCACCGACTTCAAAAAGTGATTTCATGTTAATATTTCGTCGTTTAGTTGTAACTAAATTAGATAATTATTGTGTACCTTTTAGTGCATTTTATTTTATTTTGAATTTTATTATTTTATTTGTTGCATTTTTATGAAGTCGGTTTTATTTTTTTTATAAAAATTATTTTTATATTTTAATCATATAAAGCTGGGGGGGGGGGTCAGATACCGCCTATGTAGCGTGACAGCGAGCTAACCAGGGACCCGGGTTCGAATCCGACTCGAGGCATCCAGCTAAAATCTGACTCCCGGGGGTAGAGACAAATTTAAAAAAATATAACTAGTATCGTAATTAGGCTTATGGCTAGAAAGGCCGAAAAGCCAAAAAAATCATATAAAGCTAGATATCCAGGCTTTTATTTCATATTGTTTGAAATCTTAACATTAGATTTTATTTATTTTCTTAGAAAGACGGACTGGTAAGCGAAATAAGTAGATTATAATGAAAAGCAATCCATACATTATTTACTTTTATTCAATTTCCGACGTTTCGGGAATTTTTTCTCCCTTCTTCAGGGATAGTTATTCAATCATTCATCAATAACTATTCAATACCCTGAAGAAGGGGAGAAAAAGTCTCCGAAACGTCGGAAATTGAATAAAAGTAAATAATTTATGGACTGCCTTTCATTATAACCTACTTAATTAACATTAGAGTTCAATCCCAGAATATTAATTATTTACCTGGAAGATTCAGCTTTGATTGGTTCTTTTTTCATTTTAATTATTGTTTAATCAAGTGGACCCGGGTTCGAATCGGAATCGAGGCAACCTGCTAAAAATCTGATCCCTGAATAGAAGTCTTAATTTAATATCAGTATCGTAAATTGGCTGATGGCTAAAAGAGGCAAAAAGCCAAAAAAAATATTATTGTTTATTTAATCAACAGCTTGCTTTTATTTTGTTTCAATCACATAATTCATTTTTATTCAAAGACTTGTTAATATTTAGTTTAATTAAAAAACTCTATGAAAATATCTTTTCACAAAATTGAGACCTGGTTATATTAATAACCACCCAAAACACTTCTGTGATAAAAATAATTTTTAAGAAAAAATAAAACCGACTTCTAAAAAATTAAATGAAACAAATAAAATACACTAAAAGTTATAAAATAATTATTATCTAATTTAGTTACAACTAAACGACGAAATATTAACATGAAATTACTTTTTGAAGTCGGTGCCAAACATATACCTTTTTATGAATCGCACTCGACGGATCTTACTTAATATGTTTGGCGGGTACGCTCGCTTATAGGTATAGTTTGTTTGGCACCGACTTCAAAAAGTAATTTCATGTTAATATTTCGTCGTTTAGTTGTAACTAAATAAGATAATAATTATTTTATACCTTTTAGTGTATTTTATTTGTTGCATTTAATTTTTTTGAAGTCGGTTTTATTTTTTTCTTAAAAATTATTTTTATTTTTCTCTTTTTAGTGATGTTATTAATAGTGATCATATCATCAGAACTTGACCAAATTAATATGACACCATTCCTAAGATACCCCTTTCCAATAAAAAAAGAATCATCGAAATCGGTTCATAAACAAAGAAGTTAGGCCTGAACTAACCTAACAAAAAAGGTCTAATACCAATGAAAAAACGGGACCAATCGGAAGCTAGACTGAACCCGATGCAAAAAAAAATTTAAAAATCGGTTCACAATTGGCGGAGATATGAGGTAACATAGGCACAAAAAAAAAATTCAGTCGAATAGAGAACCTCCTCCTTTTTTGAAGTCGGTTAAAAAAACAGGCCAAGTTCGAAAACGTAGTTGGATTTAGGCTGCAGTCAAGTTAAATTCGCCAAGTATAATTAAGTTGAAAAAATACTACTTTAAATTAAAAATGCATTCTTACCATTTTGAATGAGAATCTAAATTTATGGTTTCTATATTTTTAACAGACTTCAAAAAAGGAGGAGGTTCTCTATTCGACTGAATTTTTTGTTTTTTATTTTGTGCCTATGTTACCTCATATCTCCGCCAATTGTGAACCGATTTTGAAAAAATCTTTTGCCTTGGGTCCAGTCTACCTTCCGATTGGTCCCATTTTTTTTTCATAGGTAGTAGACCTTTTTTATTAGGTTTGTTCTGGCTTAACTTCTTTGTTTATGAACCGATTTCTATGATTATTACTTTATCCAATGCAAAGCATGGGTAAAGTATTGTGATCGCTCTCGGGGCAAGCGTGGCTTCAAAGGGTCCTCAGGTAAAGACTACGGAACCCATGGACTCAATTAAAGTCACAAATTGTAGTATTCAATTAGGTTGAATTTTAGCACGTGACGGTTTTGCCAAAAATTACAAGGGGTCTCGTCGAGAGGCCAAAAAGTGCGATTTTTTCATTTACTGCGTGCGGATGGATGTATGAATGATGTATGTAGGATGTATGTATGTATGGATGGATGTATGGATGTCTGTTATCGCTTTTTGGCCCACGATTTTTTCCACACCGTTGCACCGATTGAAATGAAATTGAAAACGTACCATTAGTTTAACAAAATGAAGCGCTGATTAGTTTTTGGTACATATCGACCCACAAACATTAGTACTTTTATTTCAGTACTTTTTAGTTTTTTCTAAATATCTTGAAAATGACTTAACCAATTTTGATGAAATTTAATATCCTAAATAAGTACCTTGGGGACCAGAAAAAAGGTTAAATAAAGTTTTTAGTAAAATTATATTTTAAAGTACTTTACTCTAGAGTAAGATGGTACTTTTTTAACCGACTTCAAAAAAGGAGGGAGGTTCTCTATTCGACTGAATTTTTTTTTTTTTTTTTTTTGTGCCTATGTTACCTCATATCTCCGCCAATTCTCAACCGATTTTGAAATTTTTTTTTGCATTGGGTCCAGTCTAGCTTCCGATTGGTCCCATTTTTTTCGTATTTTTTTTCATAGGTATTAGACCTTTTTTATTAGGTTTGTTTAGACCTAACCTCTTTGTTTATGAACCGATTTCGATGGTTCTTTTTTATCCGATAGGGGGTGTCTTGGGGATGGTGTCATATTAGTTTGGTCAAGTTCTGATTGATATGATCACTATTAATAACATCACTAAAAAAGAGAAAAAATTTTTAAGAAAAAAATAAAAACCGACTTCAAAAATTAGTAGAAATGCAACAAATATAAAAATACACTAAAAAGGTATAAAATAATTATTATCTTATTTTAGATTACAACTAAACGACGAAATATTAACACGAGAAGTACTTTTTAAAGTCGGTGCCAAACAAACTATACCTATAAGCGAGCGTACCCGCCAAACGTACTAAGTAAGATCCGTCGAGTGCGATTCATAAAAGGTATATGTTTGGCACCAACTTCAAAAAGTAATTTCGTGTTAATATTTTCGTCGTTTAGTTGTGACTAAATAGGATAATAATTATTTTATACCTTTTAGTGTATTTTGATTTGTTGCATTTGGTTTTTTTGAAGTCGGTTTTATTTTTTTCTTAAAAATTATTAATTTTTTAAATTCTTTAAAATTTATTCATTTTGAAAGTTTTTTTAATATAGCTCATTTAGCCTTGCTTAAGTAAGAATGGATAGGCTTTCTGTGAAATGCTAAAAATTTGGGAGGAATTTTTATGAGTAACCATAGCAACTGCGTTGTTTTCTTATCCGTTACCTTTGCTGAAGACATAGAGAAATCGATTTTAAACCAAAATAGCGATTGATTCTCATCTAGTACTTGAGGAATAATCATTCTATATTGGATTTTTGACGTTTCGGTTTTTATTAGTAACCATTGCTGAAGACATAGAGAAATCGACTTTAAACCAAAAATAGCGATTGATTCTCATCTAGTACTTGAGGAATAATCATTCTATATTGATTTTTGACGTTTCGGTTTTTATTAGTAACCATTGCTGAAGACATAGAGAAATCGATTTTAAACCAAAAATAGCGATTGATTCTCATCTAGTACTTGAGGAATAATCATTCTATATTGGATTTTTGACGTTTCGGTTTTTATTAGTAACCATTGCTGAAGACATGGAGAAATCGATTTTAAACCAAAAATAGCGATTGATTCTCATCTAGTACTTGAGGAATAATCATTCTATATTGGATTTTTGACGTTTCGGTTTTTATTAGTAACCATTGCTGAAGACATGGAGGAATCGACTTAAAATCAAAAATAGCGATTGATTCTCATCTAATACTTGAGAAATATCCATTCTATATTGGATTTTTGACGTTTCGGTTTTTATTAGTAACCATTCCTGAAGACATAGAGAAATCAACTTTAAACCAAAAATAGCGATTGATTCTCATCTAGTACTTGAGGAATAATCATTCTATATTGGATTTTTGACGTTTCGGTTTTTATTGGTAACCATTGCTGAAGACATAGAGGAATCGACTTAAAATCAAATATAGCGATTGAAGGGACGTTTCCGTGTGTTACCGCGAAGAGGTGAACTCTCGATTCCTCTCGTATTTTACTTTATGCATACTCAGGAGTTTTGCTGATTAGGTTATCAGCTTATAATCTAGTGGAAAGTATCTATACTACGTTGCTAATTTTCTATGTTAAATAGTTAACTATTTGTTAGTTTTTCACTTTATCCAATGCGAAGCATGGGAGAAAGTATTGGAATCGCTCTCGCGGCAAGCATGGCTTCAAAGGGTCCTCAGGTAAAGACTACGGAACCCATGGACTCAATTAAAGTCACAAATTGTAGTATTCAATTAGGTTGAATTTTAGCACGTGACGGTTTTGCCAAAAATTACATGGGGTCTCGTCGAGAGGCCAAAAAGTGCGATTTTTTCATTTAGTGCGTGCGTATGGATGTATGGATGGATGTATGGATGGATGTTATCGTTTTTTTGGCCCACGATTTTTTCCACACCGTTGCACCAATTGAAATGAAATTGAAAACCTACCATTAGTTTAACAAAATGAAGCGCTGATTAGTTTTTGGTACATATCGGACCACAAACATTAGTACTTTATTTCAGTACTTTTTTAGTTTTTTCTAAATATCTTGAAAATGACTTAACCAATTTTGATGAAATTTAATATCCTAATTAAGTACCTTGGGGACCACAAAAAAGGTTAAATAAAGTTTTTAGTAAAAATTATATTTTAAAGTACTTTACTCAAGAACATATTAATATTTCAAATGAATTTGGATAAAGTTTAGCAACGATCCGTTGCAGTTTATTTCTATTTGTGTGTTCTAACCCTATTGGTTAGAATTTCTACTTGCCCAGAGTAGCAATAGTGAAAATGCTGAAGAATCGACTTAAAATCAAAAAGACTAAATTCTTTTCAAGCTTGAGTTGTTTACCATAAAAGAATTTGGTCTTTTTGATTTTAGGTCGATTCTTCTACATTTTCAGTAGAGGTTTCCATTAATAGTCAAAACATCAAAAATGGAATGCAATAAGGTTATTCCTCTATATTAGATAAGAATCGATCGTTATTTTTGATTTTAAGTCGATTCCTCCATGTCTTCAGCAATGGTTACCAATAATAATCGAAACGTCAAAAACTTAATGTAGAATTGTTATTCCTCAAGTATTAGATGAGAATCGATGGCTATTTTGATTTTAAGTCGATTCCTCTATGTCTTCAGCAATGGTTACAATAATAACCGAAATGTCAAAAATCCAATGTGGAATGGTTATTCCTCGACTCTTAAATGAGAATTATTTTTGAATTAATGTCAATATGAACTACAAATTGCAAGTGATATCTGATTAATAATAAAGGAACAAACATATTAATATTTCAAATGAATTTGGATAAAGTTTAGCAACGATCCGTTGCAGTTTATTTTCAAAAGAAAACAATTTTATTTCAAATTACAAATTATATTATGTGTTGCTTTCATAATGTTACAATAGGGTGAGTTTATATGAAGGACTGCTCAGTGTCTCTCTTCCGAGTTCGTTATTCTTTAAGTGGGTATTTTCTTTTGCTGCTCTTCTTTTATCCAATATAAATGATATATTGCTTCTTGTTATAGAAGTGCGTCTCTGTCAAGGGGCAAAAAGTCGATTTGGGGAGGTGTACTGCGGCCCTCCCATTCGTTCCAACCCCTTGTTGCTTGAATCCAGTGAATGCCAGCCAATCACACCTGAAAAGAATTCCAATTCCTATAATTTTTTTATAAAGTCATATAAAAGTGAACACTTTTCCTCACTAGTGTGGGAAAATTAATATTCTCGCATTCTATTATATCTTTTCACATCTTATATTCAATTGAATTCATTAAAAGAATTTTTTTCTTTATAGGTGAAACTCAAATAATGATTTTCTATTATTCGATTCTTTTTATGAAAAATATTAGGAATCTTCTAGCAATATCCTCACCCTTAAATGGTGTATCTTTGCGATAGTGTGGCAGCTTTCTGCATTTTGCTTTAATGTACTTTTAGACGAGCAACAGAAAATTATCGATTCAAGGCTAATCATATTAATTTTTACATTATTAAGTTGTCGAAGACTTGTTGAAACTTATGACCTTATGAGTAAACCTCTTGTGGAGTGTCTCGGCTGCTCTGTTTGAATCTAATATAAGTATTTTCAATGATTATTAATCGATTACATTTTTGAATTTGGTTATATTTTACAATACTACTACTTAAAAAGTAAGCATCAACTACAAAATTAAATAGTTAAAGGATTTTTTATTGGCAAAAACCAAACAACCTTACAATATACCCACGGGTTTACCCAATAATGAAATTGCAAAATAACAAATTAGTACATAAGGGTCGAAATAATATTTTATTCATTTTTTAGTTTTTATAAAATTTTTACTTAAATATAAATTATTAATTAAATAATTCGGTAATAAATTCCTTTAAAATAAAGGTTAGTCTATATACATAAATTATTTAGCAAATTTCACATTAAAAATAACTTTAAGCTTGAGTTGTTTGCCATAAAAGAATTTAGTCTTTTTGATTTTAAGTCTATTCTTCCACGTTTTCAGTAGAGGTTGCCATTAATAGTCAAAACATCAAAAATGGAATGCAATAAGGTTATTCCTCTAGTATTAGATAAGAATCGATCGTTATTTTTGATATCAAGTCGATTCCTCCATGTCTTCAGCAATGGTTACCAATAATAATCGAAACATCAAAAACCTAATGTAGAATTGTTATTCCTCAAGTATTAGATGAGAATCGATGGCTATTTTTGATTTTAAGTCGATTCCTCCATGTCTTCAGCAATGGTTACAATAATAACCGAAATGTCAAAAATCCAATGTAGAATGGTTATTCCTCGACTATTAAATGAGAATTATTTTTGAATTAATGTCAATATGAACTACAAATTGCAAGTGATATCTGATTAATAATAAAGGAACAAACATATTAATATTTCAAATGAATTTGGATAAAGTTTAGCAACGATCCGTTGCAGTTTATTTTTACTTATTTTGACCCATATGAGCCTCTGTCAGGGTAAAAATTCGAAAATACCCTAAATAACGACCACCCTAATGTCAGATGGTTTACCGATATTATTACGATTAATCGTTTGTGTGACTAAAACCAATTTTCTCTATCTAATCGGATATTGACCCCATGAGAGGAGACAGATAAAATATTTGTAATTAAAAAACTGATTATGAAGATCAAAACTTCGAAACTATAGTCTCAAACAAATAAATTAATATATATATATATATATAATTACAAAACAAAATCTTTTTAATTAAGTATTTGGATTGATAAATTTTTTATTACTTACCTGAACTGGTTTTTGGATATTGTTTAATTTGAAGTTCGTTGCTTTCCATTTGTATTGTGGGTTGTTTTCGACATAAATTCAACTCATTCACTCTATCTTTTGACAGCCCCAATTTTTGAGAACACGCATCCAAATTCTGAAAGAAACAAAAACAAAGAGATTAAATTATTTATTACTCCGTCATTTGAGAAGCAGTGACTCGATTTTTGAATTAACACTTCTTTAGGCGCCACTAAGGGCAACTGAATGCTCAACCAAATTTGAAATATTTAGGAATACATTTAGATGAAAAATTAAAATGCAAAGCACACATAAAAGAAGTAGCTCGAAAAGGGAGAATCTCCAGTAAGGTCTCCTCTCTGGCCACGGATCAATTCTAAAAATGACCTTGAAATATCGACAATGAATATATTAATCTATACAAAACAATACTTCGACCTCAACTGATTTACGACTCTTCCTTATGGTTTGGATGAATTTTAAAATCTAATATGAATACTCTACTCATCAGAGTGCAAATAAAACCCTTCGGCTAATTGCAGACCCACTCCATGAATAAATATGAAATCATTTAAATCAGACTGAACATAGAAGACTTGGAAAAATATATAGAAAGGCAAAAATAGCTCTTCATACTAATAATCTAATTAACGAAGAGGACTATTTGGATTCACCCTAGTCATTATCATTTTTCACCTTCACTTTCATACTACATCAGGGCTAGAGGTTTTTTTTTTTTTTTTTGTAAATTTTACTCTCTAATTTTAAATGAACATTTTCTACCTTTTAATTATTAAACTTAGGAAGTCGAAGCCAAAATTTTAAAATGTAATTTTTATGTAGGTATAAATCTTTTGTATGTTTTTTGTAAACATTTTTAAACTGTTCACTATTATTTGATAAATTAATTTCAACTCATATTTTAATTTTAATAGCTCCTTCTAAGATCTCGGCTTTAACAGCCTTAATTATTATTATATAGTTGGCCTTCACTTGCCTTTTGCATTTAAAGCCTGGTTCACACGAGACATTTTCTCTTACTTGTTCCACCTACTTGCAATTTGAAGCTAGTTGGGTCAGGCTGATTTTTCGCCTGTTGGGTTCACATGGAGCTTTTTCAGAATATTTTCAAGTTAGCTTGCTAGGCGCGCCCATGCTTTAATCCAAACAGCTGGTTTATCATCTTTCAGTTTCAACTCAAAAATTTTCTTTCCGGTAAATATATAGTTGGACATACTCTACAGTTAAGGTAACAAAAAATTGGCTAGCAAACAAATAGTTATCATAAAATAAAAAAATAAATAGAAATATAATTTTTTATATGAAAAAAAGCTGATATTATTTGTTAAAGTTTTTAAAAAATTGGACTTGACTGGGCTTGAATCATTTTTTAATTGACGGTGAAACATAAAGTTGGCCACTTTTCTTAAAATTCTAAATATAGAGTAAAAATCACTTTGTTTTTGCGTAATGACTTTCGCAAAATAAATCATACAAATTTCTGTTTTCATTTTATCTCTAGCTGTTGTAATGAATATTAAAAAAAAAAATTTAAAAAAAATGTTTAACTTTCCCATTATTCTATTGATAGAAAAAATATTGTTCAATTTTTTTTAAAATAAATCAATAATTATTTTCTAACAAATACGCTTATATTTCTCTAATTATATACTAAATATTAAAAAAAATTACATAACATTTTATTGAAAACTTAATTTTTTACCGTGTACGTTCAGCGGCGGGTACATGTAAAAAGCTCGTTGGGACCCCGCTTTAACTGATACATATGCAACCACATTAACAGGTTGACTGATTATAAACTAACATTCAAGGGGCGCCCACTTGACTTTTCAGAGATTCAATCAATATATATTTTATTCGTAATAATAAAACATTTCGTAAAATTCGGTTTTTAAGTGAAATGATATTTAAATTGTTCCCCGAAAAGCTATGTAGGATTTAGAGAATTCTTTCCAGGTAGGCAAAGGTAATATTTTTCTTTAAATCCTTTTGAAATTATTTTATAATATAACAAAAAGCTTCCGAGAAAAGGAAATATTTATATGAAAATATTAATTTTCTGATTTGTTCTTTATTTGAATTTTTCATTTTAATGATACAATATTGGAATGAAACCAACGTAATGTAATTGTATAGAAAAAAATATGTTTTAACATTTTTAGAGAATTTTAACGAAATGAAACTAAGTGAAAAATTGAAATATTTTATTTCTCTATTTCTAAATTTCTAATCTGAAAATAATGTAATGGTCTCAAAACTAGTTTTTTGTTAAGATTGTATCTTATGCTTAATAAAATTGTATTTATTTATTTTAGAATATAAGAGATCTTATAAAATCTATAAAGCCATTTTAAGACAATTGTTTGTTTGTGTGTCCTGTTTTTTAATAATTTAAATTTAAGAATGTGAAATCCTTTTTAAGATAACTGTGAGAGAAAAAGTTCTTGAGTACATATTTTGATGAGGCTGGATGGAATATTATGAGTATTAGACTTTTGCTTCTTAATTTTTTTTAAATTAATTGGTGTCTAAATATATTTTGGACCTTGGATTAATGCTTATTGATCAATCCCTTTGTTTAAATTTATAATATTTTTACAATCGTTCCGGTTTAGAGGAGATAATTAATTTTTCCCGAAAGGCCTTAATGTCATGCTTAGTGACCTAGAGCTTGGAGCTATTCCATTTAATATATATAGCTAAAAGCAAAGAGAATTTTTCAGATTTTTTATTAAATTAATTATTTTAATACAGAAGTTGATTAAGAAGCATTTTTGTGGAAATAAAATTTCCAAGACAATGAGCCAAAGAAGTTTATTTGCATTCAACATATTAATTTGTATTGACGTTATTTATTTCTAGTCATTATATTCAAATTTATTATAATTACTATTATTAGTGAATGCTATGTAGCTAATATTCTTGGAAAAGCTATTATTGCATCGTATTGCTAGGCTAAGCTAATACATATTGTATGTTATACACTATAGAGCGTGCACTATAGAGCGTGCATAGGCTACCCATAGCACTTACTCACTGACTCAGCTTTAAATATTTAACGCCCTACCTCACAAGTTACACTTCAAAAATGTTAATTTTTTATTAATTAATGTCGAATTTTGGGTGGTACCTATGGTACGTATTTATAAATAATAAAAATTATTATTTTCTTTTTTTCAATCAAGAATAAACAAAGAATTTATTGAAGGAGAAACTAAAAGAGTGTGTCTTCTGCTGGAATTATAAATTTTATTTATAATGAGACTATAGTTCGAGAGCTTTGCCCTCTTCATCAGTCTATTACAATTGATTCACAGGAAAGTTTCCATTCATACATTAATTCCTGTGAATCAATTGGAATAGACTGATGAAGAGGGCAAAGCTCTCGAAACTATAGTCTCGTTATAAATAAAATTTATAATTCCAGCAGAAGACATACTCTTTTATTGTCTTCTTCAATATAAAAATTCTGCTACTCTAGGCAAAAAACTTTCAATTTAAATAAAATTGTTGTTTATCAAATGATAAGAACCGCTAATCTAGATCTCATATAAAATTTACTTATAGTCTAAAATTTAAAATAAATATAAATAAAAAATTAAAGATTTGAGCATCTTTTTTGAAAATAGTTGGAATGTTTTTCAAAAAATCAGCTCGAGTTAAAAACCAATGTGTATTAAGAGAGAAAGAATTATTTTCCGTTATAGAAGAATGAAGTAAAAAATTTCGTTTATATAAAATAATATATTGCGGGTCAGAGAGATTTTGTCTCGAGAGTTGAGCTTAACTGCCCGGAAAGCATATTAGGTTCTCAGATTCAACTCCTTGAGGGGATGAATATCGCTCTCATATCGCAATATAAAAATATTTCTACTAAAATCCTAGATTTTGTCTTAAAAATCAAATTCTTTCTCTCTAAATATAAATAGATTAAGAAATTCTACGACTGTAGTATTTATCATTTAGACGAAGGAAAAAATATATATTTTTGCAGTTATGTTTAATGAAAATTAAAAGAAATAATCAATCTACCTTATCTTTTGTGCCAACTTTCGGTCTTATCCGGCCATCATCGGGGCATCACTTCTCATCAAGTTGAACTAAGGGACATACTTAGTCGTAAAATAACAGTAAAGTGATTATATTTTAATTTCATAGCCGCAAAAACGTCATTTTTCCCTTATTTTAAGATAATTAGGGGGAGCTATTACTGAGCTGGTTAACGCGCTGGCTCCTGCTTCAGCATCGTTGATGACGATGTTCAAGTGGGAGGCCGGGCTTCGATCCTACAAGTATATAAAATTTACCGGCTAAAACTCGGCTCCTCACTAACCCTACTAGCACTTTACTGATGTGCTGTCTAAATGGGCTTTGCAGCTGGTGACAATAAATAAATAAAATGAAATAAAAAGAGATAATTATATTAAACAGAGGATCAATCTTGAATTTATTATTTAAATATCAACAGCTGATAAACGCTTCTCAATGCTAATTCAAATTGTCGGCAACAAATTCACAAAGCTTTCAAAAATTACCAGAAGTTTAAAAATTAAAAAACGACTTTATATTAGAAATTGAAGGATTCTAGGTGTTAAAGATGATTAGAAATATTAAAGCAAAATAATTGCGAGACTTAATTATCTGTCTAAGAATCTAGAACTCTTTTTACTTGGCTCAGAGACTGTTAAAATATGTGAATGTTTCTATTAAAAACTCTTGAGCTTGTTTGATCGTAAACTCAAGATTAGATTACTTTCTTTCACGTTTTCCTCAGTTATGATTTAAATGCAAGCAATTCCAATGCAGACCATTAAGGACTCTAGGTAAAGGTGAGTGATTTTGTCCACATAAAAATGAATACGGTATTTTTTTTATTAAAATATCTTAGAAAATATATTATTAATAATAATAAAAAAGTTTTTATTTGCTTAGTGAACACTTTCACTTTACCAGTAATATAAAGCGAAAATAAAGAATTATTAAAAGCTAACTAAATTAAAATCGAATTTAATTATTTGTAGTTGATTCATATTCAAAAACATGCAGTATCTAAAATAGAAAAATGTCTTATTCAGCTCTTTTTTTATGAAAATGATGAGAGAAGGAGTTACACCAAAGGGTGCAACCCCTAAAGGCCTGGGGTTGGCCCCTCCATCGTGAAAGAAGAAGAACTTAATTTGTTTGGCGGGCTGAGCGTTCGAAAACCGCGTGTTTCTCGCAAAGAGGGCTTTAGGGGGGATAATTGATTTCAGCTCGACTGAATGGCACGTATAGTCCCAGTACAGGAAAGGGCAGAAAACGGTTCTTCGGTGAGCCAGGGAGTCGAGTGAATTCGGTTAGAGCCGGGTCTCCTATTAGTTTAATTGCTCGCTTCTGAATTGCATCCAGTGTAGCAAGAGAATGCTTGGAGGCACCCTCCACAGATGAGATCCATATCCGAGACAGGACGAATTTGAGCCTTATACAGTATAAGAAGTTGACTGGGAGTATAACAGCGTCTAGACTCCAAATAGGAGACCAAGCTTGCGCGCTGCAGCTTTAGCAGTGGTTGAGATATGGTCAGGTCTACGAAAGATCAGACCCTAGAGTTATGCCTAGCATTGAAATTTTATCCCTGAATTCTAGTGAGTTTGAGTCGAATGATATGTTTTGGGAGGTTTCTGCCGACAAAGTGCCTAGAAATTGTCTTTTGCATACTTAGAAGATATCTGGGTAGCTAAACGACTAGAGCGCTAAAGGAAGGGTCTTTGTCAGAAAATATAAAAAATTCACACTTTCATAAACGCCTGAAGAAATATAAGGATACACTTCCAGGGATAGGGTTTTTATAAAATTTATATGATAATAAAGAAGATATCTTTGGAGAAATAAAAATTAAAAACAAAACAAAAAAAATCATAATAATCGTTTGTTAGAAAATTAATTCCTAAAATCGTGGTGTCAATGAGAGAAAATAGTCCTAATAGAGTGTTTATACTTCTGAAAGGAACTTATTCAAAACCCTGACCAAAAATACTTACCTAATGCATGCCTATAGCAATATTTTCTGTTCTCTTTGAGAAACTTAAACAAATCTTAAAAAAATTGTAAATTGAGAGTATTAACATTCAGCCGACTCAGTTATACACAGGCATAATTTCTCATAATTCTTCTTTTGACTGCCGGAATTTTTTTTTCGAGAAATTCAGTATTTAAGTGGAGTTAGGCTGTTCGAGGTAATAGTGTATGCATGGGCATTGGGAGGCCTGGGTTCAATTTTTATTACAGAGATTTACACAAGATCAAATTTTTTAAAGATATATGTATATTTATTTCCATAAAACTTTTTAATTACCTTCCAGTAATCAAGCATATAACCCCAACGATGTTTCCAAATGTCTCTAGTATGTTCTTCTAGCAAAATTGTTTCCTTTCTGGAAAAATACATACTTTTTTTATTAAACATTAAACTTGAAAATAAATTTTTATTGAGCATTGAATATTAAATTGAAGTGTTGTTTTTGTCACAAATAAAATAATATTTTCAACAACTATTTGATTTATTTAATTGATAAACTATACAGTTTCGGCCACCACTGCTGACCATTCTCATGTCCATGAAATAATCAAATAGTTGTTGAAATTATTAAATGTATTATTTGTGACAAAAACAATCCTTCAATTTAATAAGAAAATTTAAATCAAGTCACTTAAGTTGTGGAAGAATTGCCGCTATTATTATTATTTATGCTAACAACCTGATAAAAGCATCTAGTCACTATCTGTGATCAATGAAAATAAATAATTTAATTACTATATATATATGAACGTTAATTTCAGAAACCTAACGACAAATTTCGGAATATTAGAGAAGAAATGAGAAAAAACGGTTGTTTCTCATGTGCTGTAAAAATATGTCAGTGTCACTGATAAGTTTCCATAGTAAACTCAGCACTTTTTCCTATTTTATGAATCTGTTTGTTTTATAATACTGTTATTTTATTTAATAAAAAACTAAAAATTATCTAAATTTAACTTCATGCCCGAAAACTAATTACAATGGAAAAAAATACTTTAATTACAGAAAGATATGAGTCAGTATATTTTAATGTTTAATAACACATGAATTTTGCGTTTGAAATTAGGGTATGCATTTACGATAGATTTATCGTCAGTCATCCGAAAATAAAAATTATATTTCATAAAAAAGTTTGCTTTTGTAGCCAGGAGAGTAGGATATTTTAAAAAATCTATGATTTTAATTTGTATCTATTAAAAAGCCAAAACAAATATATTTGTATACTATTATTTTTATTAACTTTAACTATTATCAAAGCGCACAGCGTGCGCAGGCCAAGTTCGTGGATTAGCTTGGCACGTACACGCTGTACGCTATTTACACGAACCATTTCGAGCCAATTTCGACCCCTCTGCAGCTCGGAATCCATTTAAGATACAGAACTGAAATTATACACGTGTAATTATGTAATCCATCTTTAGGAGAGTATCAAATTTCAATAATATAGCTTGAATAGATTCTGAGATATGGACCTGGGAAAATAGCTAATTTTGGCACTCACTCACAGGTCATCAAAACCTATAGTTCCAATCATCCCAGCATCATGAAATTTAGCCTGCTAGTAGAGTTTGGGACACAAACAAAGGAAAAATGTCAAAAATCCAAACTGTCTACATTCAACGATTTCAAAATGGGAGGGGGAGGGGGGTCAAAAATGAAAATTCTAGCCCGTTCGACCAAACTCAACCAAATTTTGTATACATATTCTGTGGGCCCCCTGAAACCTAGAAATGCAAAAAATAACCACCCAAAATAGAGGCGGGGTCAAAAATAAAAATTCTAGCCCTTTGGACCAATGGGCTTCTTCGTAGTTTGCAAAAAGAAGAGAAATCTCAATCAAAACATTCTGTGAAAAAACAGGCCAAGTTCGAAAAAGTAGTGAAATCTAATGTGTAGCCAAGTTAAATTCGCCAACAATAATTAAGTTGAGAAAATAGTAGATCTCTCAACTTTATTATTCTTGTGTGAATTTAAATTGGCTCCACAGTAGATTTCACTACATTTTCGAACCCTATTACTCTTTCTTTTATGGTCATGAGTATTTTTTTCTTAAACCCCAAATATAGTTTCCCATCATATTTTCATTGTATTGCCGTTCCAAGTCCATTATGTCCAACGTTCTTCTTGTTCTTCTGAATATGCTCCGATGTTTTTGAATTTTTCTAAATGAGCATCTAGCTTATGCACTTTCAGAAACATCCTGGAATTTATAATTTTTTCAACGATCTCTTGATGGTTTTCAAATCTGTTATTTCCTGAAAAAACAGCTTTGAAAATGTGCCAAGCTTTTACCATTAGTGAGCAATTTTGGAAATTCTTCATTGTCAAATTTTTATTTTTAATTTGTGAACCAACGAAGATTCTAGCGTTTACTTTGGCTTATGACAACATTGAAAAAATAAAAACTCTTAAAAATTTGAAAGCTTCAGATATTGTTTTATTAGCCCTAGCTTGATGTATAGGGGCGACATTAGCACATTTTCAGGATCAGCAATACGTTCACATTTAACATTTTTATCATTTTTTTATCACTAAAAACTGTCTACCTTCTAAACATTTTTCATAATTGTTATAAGCGACATGTGGAGCCTATAGCTTGTCTTGATTCCAAATAGGATATTGAAAGTATGCTTCGTAGGCTTCACAATGCTTCACATTTTTGTTTAATTCATATTTTATATCTCCTACTTTGACAAATTCACCATTTATAAAACAAATTGCATCACCATCATTTACTCATTCTCGATGACATTTATTAAACAAAACACTTTACTATATTTGAGACTCGATCACAGTCCGGAGGTACCATCATGTGAACGTAACCCTATCTCCTCTTTGAGTCAAAATATAACATATAAAATATACTACCAACACTACAAAAGCAAACTTTAAGAGGGATGTGGGCATTTTTCCATCATTTTTGTGTATACCTAAGGAATACAAAAATCATAAAATAAAACCCATGCACAAAAGAGAAATAATTTTTGTAGAGCAGTGTAAATTAACTAATAATTTAATTTTAGAAACTTCACAAAGAGAAACAAAGATGTTGTCCCCTGCTTGATGCAAATAAACATACACACATATATATATATCGAAATGATATATCTGTATATAAATATATTATTTATTTGTTTGATGTGTTTGTGAATCAGCAACTCTGCTACTCTCGGCAAAACAAAAAGCTTTTCAATTTAGAAACTTCATTTCTACGATTAAAATTTTATAAAAAAGCGATAAATTTTAAAAATTTACATTTTAAATTTTTTTTCAAATTTTCTCGAAATGAATTACAAGTCATCTAGCTCCCTTTCTGAAATAAACGATTCATATATAAAAGTAAATATTCCGGTTCCTTGAAAAATGTGTCTTTGATTTCAATTTAAGCTTGGATTGTGTAATAATAAATCCAAGTTGTAACGCTATTTGAATCTTCAAATTTTATTCTAAAAGTTTTTCAAGCTTATAAATGTCTGGGGAAAAACTTTTCCATTGGCTTAAAACAAAAGAGAATCGTAACGAACAATACATTTATTTAGATATTTATTAGCGTGCCTGCTTCATCATCATGATGACGATAATGATGCGGGAGGCCAAAGTTCAAGACTCAGTTCAGGGCAAAAATTTGACCGGCTATAATCTGCATTTAGCACTAAGATTACAAACACTTAAATAATGTTTCATACTACATAGGATCAGCTTAATTGTTATACATTTTTCCATCGACTTGTGCTGCATTCCATAATGAAGATTTGGAGACTTTGGATTCCTTTTGAGCATCTGCTTTAGAATTTTCTTTAGCCATCTAGAACAATAAAATTAAAATCAATCAAGGATTAAAAGTTTATTTTTACTTTCATTTTACTTATAAAATTAAGAAAGCGTTTTTCAGTTTTCACTTGGGACTATAAGTACGTATTTATTCTTATTTTAATTACACAACAATAATTAGAATCGATATGGATCATTCGAAATCTTATTTTCGTTAAAAAATTGGGAGTTGAGATTTTTACTGAACTTTATTTATGTTTCAAGACACAAAAAATATAAGTAATCTTTAGAAAAAATATTATTAATTTTCTGGCTGATGATTTGTTTTTGAAATTTCCTCCAAAATGGTTCCAATATTTTGATAAAAAAATTTTAATTAAAATTAGGATTCAAAAATATCGGATATTTTTTTTTAATTTGAGTAAGTAAATCATAATTTTTAAGATTTAATAATATATGATCTTAATGTTTATTATTATTTTTTAAGTGTAATCACATTAGTAAATATTTTCCAATGGGAGAGAGTTTGATTTGTTAAGCCCCTGTTTTTAATTTAATTAAATTAATATTTATGAAATTTCGAATTTCAGGATTCGACTAATATCTGAAATTATAACATGGACTGATTTTTAAATTATTTATTTTAAATGATGATTTAAAATTAATTACTAAGAGTTATGTACTTTATTCATTAACTTATAGAATTTATTAAATTGAAAGTTTCTTTTTGCCGAGAGTACCAGAATTTTTATAAATTGAAGGAGACAATAAAAGTGTGTCTTCTTCTGAAAAATAAATTTTTAACTTATTTATATCTAGACTATAGTTTCGAGGGCTTTGCCCTCTTCATCAGTCTATCACAATTGATTCACAGGAATAAAAATAAATTAAAAATTTATTTTTCCAGCAGTAGACACACTCTTTTATTGTCTCCTTCAATAAAATTTATTATTCAAGATCAAATAATTCTGGGATAAATAAAAATACAAAATCACTATATTTGAGGAAAGTTTACCAAGTCTTAAAAAAGTTTTCACTTTGTCCTCTAATTCGAATTTATTTATTTTAAAAACAATATTTATCATTATTTCAATTTTAAGGGCTCCTTGTCACAAGTAAAACAAATTCAAAAATTACTCGGTACCTATGCCTAAGAGGCAGGCCTTCCAGGCGGGGCTAGTAGTGAATTCACTCAGGGAAAAAACATTTTCTAATCGTGCTTTAAAATCTCTGAAATGTGGAGAAAAAATCATTTTTAATTCATAGAATTGATGAAATTTTGGGCTCTCCAGTTTTAAGACTTCTGGTTCAAAAATGGGGAAAATATCAGTTTTTGAATAATTTTCTTGAAATTTTAAGGCTATCAAGTTATATGCTTAAATGAACAATTTATATTTAAGTTTATTCTTAATTACTAGAGCGTTTCTAGCAAACCGAATCTTAAAAAAGTTTTCAATTTTTTATTATTTAATAAATGTGCGGGTGTCCAATTCTTTCATTAGTATGTAATCCAGGACAATGACTAAAAAGGACCCGGATAGAATAATTTCTTTTCTTTTAGAGATATCTAATAGCCAAATGCAAGTCCACACCTGTTTCAGACTAGGTAATAGCGATTAATTTAGAAATTATATTATTCTAATAACGCCCTTTTGGCTTCTGTACTGTAACCAAAATAAATTTGCCGCGGTTATATTCCGGGAGCCTAGTGTCTGAACAGTGAATTATTCGAGTAGGAATGACTCTATGACGTGTAAGCTAGAGGTTGGATTCGATTCGTATACGTGGAGGCTAATCAGATCATATATGGGTGTCGAGGTGGCAAGGTGTCAAGTGAAGTGAAGAGTGTTTATACTCTGTTTGGTTTCGTTTATCGCTTACCGTTTACCGTAACTATTGTTATTTATCGTTACGTGTGTTTGAGTGTTGTTGTTATTGTTGAAAAGAATTCAACAATAATTATATATATATATATATATATATATATATATATATATATATATATATATCTTATATCTTAAATATCATCAAATATTTAAGTTTATTTATTTATAGAAATGGCCGATTGCCTTATTCAAGTACAAAATACTGTATTAATAAAATAATTATTTGTTGTTCAATTTTAAATTATATAACTGCATTTAATTAATAAAACCCAAGCTTGTTAACCACATTGTTATACATATATACAAGACCCGGTTTGAATAATTATAATATTTTAAACAACAAACATTTATTATTTTATTTATTTTTGCCTTCAAGGACAAAGTGAACATTACTGAATTTTCCAGCAAGTACAGTACTTGGATCAAAACGATATTCGTTATATAGAGAGGGAACATTCAATTGGACTTCACTAAAATTCAGACAAAAATGTAAAAAAAAAAAAAAAAAATTACTTCGTGCGGATTTACTGACAAGTCTAGAAAAGGTTTTCACTATTTCCTCCATTTAATAAATTATTTATTATTTAAAAATTATTTTTAAATTGAAAAGTTTTTTAGCCACAAACTAATCAAATACAATAATTTCAGTTAATTATTATTTATTTTATTAAATTATTTATTCATTTATATTCATTCACTAAACAGTTTCGGTCACTAGTGGAGAGTAAAAAAATGAAAATTTAGGCCCTTGGACTTAACCAAATTTTGTATACATACTCAGTGGGATCCGAGAAAACTAAATATGCAAAAACTAACTGCCCTAAGTTGGGATCTATACAAAATTTGGTTGAGTTTGGTCCAAGGGCTTAGATTTTCATTTTTTGACCCCCTCCCAACTTTGGTCCAGAAAATATTTTTTCGTCATTATAAGTTCATTTTATAGTATATTTCAATTTTCTAATTTATTTAGTTTGAAAATCAAATAATTTTAATTTTTAACCCCCCCCCCCTCCTTTGATTTTGGGTTCGATTTCAACCAAAATCTAATCAGCTCTTAATCTCAATGCACCAAAACTACATGTGAAATTTCGTTTTGATATTCACACTAGTTTTTGAGCTAGTTCGTCCACAATATTTTGGTAACGCACTAACTAACGTACTAACAGACATTTTGACAAAACATTTATTATCTCGAAAAATATAATTTTTTCGATGTTCACTTACTAGTATTAGCGATTTTTTGTGGACCAAAATGCCATGGTTTTGCCCAATTTTTTTTAATCAAAATAGTTTGAGCCGTTTTTGAGATATTTCGAAAAAACGAAGCAAAAAAAACCACTTTTTCCATGCACGATTACAATACTTGACGGTAGCCTGTATGGTAAAGTAATATATTACAGGGAGATATTGGCTAAATTGTTATTTAACTATAAAGAATGAAAAATTGTCTCCGCCTGCACGTTTAATATTTATTATAATTTATTTTCCTTCAAGATGTTAGATAATTTCATTTTGAATTTTTTCTATGTAAATTTAAGAACGCTATTTCCAAAAATTTGACAACGTTGCCGTCGCTAGGAGTGTGAATCTAACTCACCCACCCTGAGGCAGAGTAAAGTACTTTTTCGTTTTACACTCATTTACCAAGGCTTTTTTTACTATTTATAATAGACTAGAGTGTGGGACAGAGACAGAGCTAGGAAGAGGGTTTTCCTTCACCCATTTGCTTCTCTCGAGATTAGTTTTCACTTCAGAATCATTTACTGGAAATCCTTCTTTACGCTAGAGCTCTTACCTTGTTTGCTTGTCTTCTTACTCTACTTGTTCTAACCACCAGACAGGGACTATCTTGTATAAATAAGGCCGTTCTCTGTTGCTAAGGGTTCTGGAATCAATCAATTCTCTTTAGGAAGCGACTTGCGCAGTTGAAAATTAAAATTCCCATTTCCGCATACATAAATTTCAATACCTATAAACAAACAAATAAATAAATGATTATAAATGCATATATGTACCAATTAGAGATTTTTAAGTCACGGTAGTGCCGAGGATTCTTACAGATGTTTAATAAAGAAAGTTGATAAGGGTCACCCCTTATCATCAGTTTTCCAATTATTTTTGAAAATAAATATTTGAATTTCGAATAGCTCTTCAAGGGCTTTGAGAAGAATGAATTAGCCTAACCCATTGTCTGTCTGGCTACAAAAGTAAACAAAAGAGAAATCTTTTTTAAACTCCAAGATTTGGATCTGTCTACATGAGAATAATTAATTTGATTACGAAAAAACCCATCAGAAACAATTTTGTCGAAGATGAGACCGTGACAGATTGAATTGTCATCCCCAAAACCCCCTAAGCCGTGAATTTCATCAAAATCGGTAGGGCCGTTTTCAAAATAGAACCAAGATACAAATATATAAATAAATAAACATATATATATATATATATATATATATATATATATATAAATATATATATATATATAAATAAATATACAATTTTTGCTCGTTTAATAAGAGTAGATATATTAAAAAAATAATTATCGTATTTTTTGATTAAATTCAAAAAAAAAATTCTTAAAATATCTATCTTGATATTGTTCATGGTAGAAATTACTTTGCGTTAAAAATACTTTGTTTTTATCTTTTTCTGATAGTAAATATTGAAGCCCCCGTAAGCTACTTTTCTTCTCGCCAAGAAAGTTGTTTAGATTGCATAACGCACAGGAACTCAAACGTCAATTACGAGAGAAAACGCTCTTCTTAATGATTTATTTACACAATGTCTATGATATAACTAATTATTAAAACCACCTGATTTTATTCATCTCCGAAGCTAATAATCATGCGTCATAGCTAGTATTTATATGGGTATTCGTCTAGAAAAATCATAAGATTGCGCATTTTCTCCATTTTTAAGGTTCGGATTTACCGAGGGTGAACCACGATTGGAATTAGGTGTTCACTTCTTTGGAATTATGTGGAATTATTTTGGATAATGCCCCTCCATCTATTGTCTTCTACTTGGAAGTGAAAGTGAAAGTGGAACTAGGTCTACTCGATATTAGGCCGCGGTTCATCCCTCGTGATTTAATTATTTTTCACTAAAATGTCTATAAAATAAAAAATTAAAATTTATAATTTATGTGTATCTATCTTCTTCAAAATAAAAAAAATGGTTTTAAAATTTAAAATTAGCTTATTATATTAGAGAGGATCGAATTTTCTCTATGGTCAAAAATAAAAAAAATAAAAATATTTTTTATCATTGTGTGTGAAATATTCTTGTAAAGATCTCTGTACTAAAATAGAATGTTAAAACTTAAAAACACGAGCAAATAGTACTCTTTAAAAATGTCAAAAATTTACCCCAAAATTTCTATATCTCCCATTCAGGGGCAAATATAACAAAATACCCAAAATACCCCAATTTCATGTTTGTTTCTTTTTTTTTATTTTAATGCTATAATTTCGTTTTTTTTATACAGGGTGTCCCGTATCACAATGATAAACTGTGAACAGTTAATAGGTCAGTTTATGACGGTCCAGAAAATAATTTTTTTTTAATAAAAGTCTCATAGTTTTCGAGTTATAGGCTTTTTTTAAAAAATGGTGTCAATCGTACCCTGCCTAAATAATGTGATGCTGTGGCTACAAATTTAGATATTTTATTATTCTATTTTTGTGACGCAATCCTGAATAATTCAGTTATTGACCAGAATTCAAAATAAAACCATAAGTAGTATAATTTTGGAGAAAAAAATATTTTTTCCAGACTTAGGTTTTAAAAAATTTAGATCAGCTAACTTTGAATCATCTTTAAAGTAAAAAAGAAAAAAGTCTAGTAATCTATCATGACAAGTTATTTAAAAAATTGGCCCATTTAATCGAGATTTCAAAATGGTACAACACTTTGTACTTCATTCTTTAGAAAAAAAATATTTGTATTTTTTTGTCAAAATTAGCTAATTTAAAAACATATTTTGATAGTGTTTTTTAATTTAATATGTTAATCAATTATGTCTCATATGCAGGTCCTTGCCTGGCGGGTGCTCATTGCGTGCGCCGCACGCAGGCGTTCAAACCGCCAGGGATTTTTTATTTTATGAAATTAAAATATGCAATTTGTAAAAAAAAACTATAAATGATTTGATTTTTTTTACCTATATCATATTTTAATCTCATAAAAAATCCCCTGGCGATTTGAACGGCTGCGTGCGGCTCACGAAATGAACACCCGCCAGGCACGGCCCCGCTCATATGTCTCATCTTGATTTAACTAATCTTTGGCTATTAATGACCTTATAATATTTTTTTTTCCAAAAGTATAGTACCTACTTATGGTTTTTATTTTGAATTCTGGTCAATACCAGGATTATTTTGAATTACGTCACAAAATTAGAATAATAAATTATATAATCTTGTAGACACAGAATCTGATTATTTAGGGCAGGGTAGCGATTGTCACTATTTTCAAAAAATGCCTATAACTCGAAAACTATGAGACTTTTATTAAAAATATTTTTAGGTACAGGACCGTAGTAAATTGCCATATCCTCTGTTCACGGTTTATCGTTGTGATGCGGGACACCCTGTATAGTAAGCTAGCCACATAACAAACCAATGCCATGAGTGACCAGGGACCAGAGAATTTTTTCTGGTTTAGTATTGATTCATTTGTTATGAGGCTAGCTTGATTTAGCAACAAAATGAATTTACTTACATCAAGATGTTTATATTTTTGAAAAAATGTTAAATAATATTTTATAATTTCAGCTCTTCCGGTGCCTGTTTACAAAAACCCTGTGAGTCAATTCCACCATGTTCTGCTACGCAAGTTAATACAGCTCTGAGTGAAAATCCGTCACTTTATCTTGTCTGCGAAAATCACATGTTTCCACGAATCCATAGATGCCAATCTGGAATTTATGACACTTTGTTAGGGATTTGTATAGATCCAGTGGAAATTAAACAATTCCAATTATCATTTGAGTGTAAAATTCCTGGATTCTTTTCTACTTTCGATTCAGATTGTTACGAGTATATCCAGTGTACGGAGAAATTGAAAGCGATTCGAAGTCGATGTTTTCCTGGATACCACTTTGATCAAATAATTTCTCAATGTGTGAAAGAACATGATTCCAAGTTACCATGTAATGTAACTGATTATATGTCAAGTTTAAAAGAATTTCATTTTAGAAAATGATTTATAAAAATTTTGCAATAAAATAAGCTGAACGGATGTTTTCAGAAATTGATTTAAGGTGGTTCGGGACTGTTTATCATTTTTATATTTTAACATCGAATCATTAAATATTTATTACCGAAATTTGAAGTTGATCGTCTGTCTCATTACTTAGAAACAAATTATTGAAAATAGTCCTTTTAACATGGAAGTAAATGGACCGAGTTTTTAATAGGGCTATAACTTCTATACAAATTATACCATTTTCAACAAATTAATGCAGATCAATAATTCAACTTTTATGAATGGAATGATCTATTTTTCAATAGATTTGACAATCTAGTTAATTAGTTATTCATAAATGTAAAAATAAAAAATTGTTTGCAGCCAACAGAATATAACAAAAACACTAGTAGCTCTATTTGTTGAAATCGTTTTTGTGTTAAATAAATGTTTTTATAATGAGAAAAAATTTATCTCTATATTCTTTTTATTAATATTATCAAAACAAAGATTTTTATTTGAAATTAACTTCATTATTAACAATTTTTTATTAAAAAATTTGGTTTGCAGATGTTGTCACTCTGGAGAAATACAAAAGATTTTTTCGAAGTTCAACAAGATAGATAAGCAGTCTCGAACTCCCTTAAGGGAGGGGGGTTCTCTCATAATGCTAACTAGTATTTAATATGTATTAAAATAATTAAAATAAAAGAGGGTTGCGAATGAATGAACCAATGTATTTTGTAATTCTAAACAAAAATGAAAACTTTGAATGCATGAAAGTTTTTTTTTGACTCTTTTAAATATATTAATTAAGTTAAAATAAAACTTTAGTGTCGTAAAATGTTTTCTTTATTTCGTAATTTAACGAATTGTCTTTATAGGTGTAGGTACCTGAAATCCCGGTACCTATAATCTGAATCGGGTCCCTTATTATGGAATAAGTATGTGTTTTTTATGAAGTGGAAAAAGTTGGTCAGAATTGGTTTTATTTTTTGTTATTTCGCCAATCGCTGTGATGTTGAGCTTGTGCGTTGTTATTGTTATTTTTTGAATTAATAAAATGCACATGTGTGCAAAATTTTAGCTTTCTAACTCAAACGGTTCGCTGACAAATAATAAATTGCCAAATCACCTAAATTAGCGGCGAAAAGTTTTCACATTTTCTATCAATTCTCTATTATTTTTTTATATTAATAAATGAATTATTCTAATAAAAAAATCAATTCAGATTCCAATTGGGAAAACCATATCTCAAATACTTTCTGATTTATTAAGACTTTACAAAATTTCATTTCATGAATGGATTTCCTTCTCTTTAATATTTTTGTATTATTCAGTGAAAATGACTAAAGAAATAGTAAAATTCATAATTTCACTTAAATTATTTATATAAATTGAACATTTTGAATGAATAAATTAAATGAGTGACTTCTATATTAAGTACAAATGATGGCCAAATGGTGTCCACCGAGGCGAAAGGAAGAAAAAAATAATATTTTTGTATTTGTTTTTTTAATAGTTTTATGGATGCAATAAAAATTCCTTTGTCCCTTTAAATGTTAAAACTCTATGTATAAAAAAGCAATAAAATCTTTAATTTATGCGAATGACCTAGAAAAGAAGCCATAAAGGTTTTGGTGTATAAACAATTCTGGGAATTTATCCAAAACAATAACAACCGAAGAAAAACAAAAATATAGAGCATTTTTGTTTTAGCTATATCTCCTAAACTGCTTGCAATGGTCCTGTGGGTTGAACAATAATTTATTTTAATAATTAATTAGATTTCTTATCTTTTATTCATAATTAAATCTAATTAAGGCAATCTATTAGATGAACAAGGAAACTTGAGTTCTGGGAAAACATAGCAAATGACCAAGCGATTAACAACAGAGAAGAGCATTGACATGAGTGCGGCGAGCGAGCGAGCATATACACTGCCACTAGATGTGGCTCTGACATACTCCACACATATACTTTATATCCAAGTTCCGCAGTATTGACTTCAGAGAGGCGAGCAAGTGAGCATATACCTGCGAGCGAAGTGCACAGAATACATCATACAAATACCTATATCTGTATTCAAGTTCCGCAGTTTTGACAGAGAGAGGCTAGCGAGTGAGCATACACTGCCAGAGGAATAACGAACAGAAGATATACAAATACCTATACTTTACCTTCAAGTCCCGCCGTGATTGACTTCAAGAGTGAGTAGAAGCGAGAACGCAGACTTCCCCTTATTTATATATATACTTCTGCCTTATAATTGAATATACACGCAAGGCCAGGAGTGAATAGGAGAGCCTTACTGTCTTGTATATACACATATCTACACACACACGGAAGAACACACGCGCTGATCTCCTACACAGTCTGAAGAAGAGAAGAGGTCAGATGATGGGGCACACACTGAGACATGGGGGACTGCTTAGGGATATCTTGGAGGGAGGTGGGAAAGAAAAGGGGAAGGGGAAGAACCAGATTAGAATATTTCAACCAAATAATTGGGGATATGGGATGCCAGACATTTAGAGAGGTTAAACAGCTGGCGGGGGACAGAGTCGAGTGGAGACGGATTGTTGCATCAAACCAGTCTTAGGACTGTATACTCAATGATGATGATGATATATCTCCTAAACTGCTTAAGCTAATGAGATGACATTTGGCACACATGTTTGTATTAATCAACTACACCATTGGACCAAATTTCAACTATAAGCTCCAACACTTCGCGGACGAAAAATTGTCCAATCGGTAAAGAGCGAATTAATTCTTAAAAAAAGCCGGCCAATGGCGAGTCAGACTTGCATATCTAGAGTCCTGTACTTTTTTCTTCAAAAATACTTAAGATTTCAAATTAGTCCTTAATATTGCCTTTGATAAGCAGAGAATGAAGTATAATTTGTGAATTTTTTTCATAACTTTAAGTTAAAAGCTACTTGTGAACCCTGACTGGTACAAAACCACCTAAAAATGGCCGCTTAGGGCAGGGTGACCAGACATTGAAATAGTCAAAGTAGGACATTTGGAGTTTTATAACGCATCCCAGTTGACAACCCAGCTTAAAACAATCAAAATCGGTAGTAAAAAAAGCATAAAATACTAAAAATTGATAAGTAAATAATTTTAAATTTATATAGGATATACTACTTTTATTCTTTTTAATACTACTCTTTGTTGCAATTGTACCCATTATCTTACTATAAAAATACTATGAAAAGAAAAGTTTAATGTTATATTTAATGACTATCTATACTAAATTATTTGAATTGGTGTAATTTGATCAACAGGATTTTTATTTTTTTACAAAAAAGGAAAATTAGACTTCTAATTTTTATTTTTAAATTCAAATTTATTATTATTTGAAAATATGAAAAAAATGTTTATTTTAATATACAATAAGCTCAGCTCGTAGGATGGTACCATGACCATGGCCACGTTCAGTTTCCTATCAACACAGAAGTATGCCGGTCGTGCGACCATAATCCCCAAAAGCAAAGTAGTTATCTGTGAAAGTAGAACATTTCCGTTAGGCGGTAGGAGGCTAAGACGTAGAACAAAAGGTTTAATTGTAGGACTTTCTTCAAAAATACTTAAGATTTCAAATTAGTCCTTAATGTCTTTGTTAAGCAGAGAATGAAGGGTTAAAAAATTCAGAAATATATCATTCTAATGAAAGAATTCATCCTCTAGCCCTATGCCCTATCACACAGCTCTAAAAATAGTTTTTTCTTTTCCTTTTTCTTTTCTTTTTAGTATACCATATGGGATATGGTCAAGTATTGTAATCGTGCATGGAAAAAGTGTTTTTTTTGCTTCGTTTTTTCGAAATATCTCAAAAACGGATAAAATTATTTTGATTAAAAAAAATTGGGCGAAACCATGACATTTCGATCTACAAAAATGCCCTAATAAGTGATCATTGAAAAAAATATATTTTGTCAAAATGTTTGGTATTACGTTAGTTAGTACGTACGTTATCAAATTGTTGTGGACGCATTAGCCTAAAAACTAGTGTGAATATCAAAACGAAATTTCACATATAGTTTTGGTGCATTGAGATTAAGAGCTGATTAGATTTTGGTTTAAATCGAACCCAAAATTAAGGGTGGGGAGGGGGTTAAAAATTAAAATTATAAGATTTTCAAACTAAAGAAACAAGAAAAATGAAATATACTATAAAATGAACTTATATATATATATATATATATATATTTTTTTAGACTCCATAGTATACATCGGCAATCTGCTCCTTTGCAGACAATAAATGAAAAAATAACATGGTTAGTATTAACAATATTTGAGGTAGAACCCGACTCTTGGTGCTCTCAGGTCTTCGTTCTTTATGGATCCCACCCAATAACTGATACTCCTTACTCTTATTTCCTTTATGTCTTCTAATCTTTCTCTACTTTTTTTTCCTCTTCTTCTCCCATAAAATTTGTGTATTGGTGAACTCTTTTGCCAAATTTGTAAAATATTGTTGCTAAATTATGTATAAACACTAGGTGGGACCTAAGGTCCTATGTTTGTATACTTTGTTAAATAAATAAATAAAAATAATGAGAGCTCCATTGAGCTTTACATTAAGGTGTGAATTTTGTATTTAAGAAATGATTAAAAATAAATTAGAAGTAAAGTAAAAATATAAAAAGAAAGAAAATGTTTGACGTGATCACGTGAAGCGCTGTGGTAGGTCGATTGGTCTGTGTTTTTTTTAGTCTTGTTGGTGGTAACGTTGATATTATGTCTTGAGCATACTCATTGGGGTGGTGAGTCAGTTTGTTTAGGTACGTGTGGCTGTGATGTCTTATTTCGTCTTTGACTGAGGGGATTTCTATGTCTTTTAGTATTGTGCAGTTTGGTACCCAGCTCGGGGCATCAGCGATTGCTCTCAGCACTTTGTTTTGAAATCTTTGAATAATTTCTATGTTGGATTCGGCTGCTGAGCCCCAGAGTTGTATACCATATGTCCATATTGGTTTTAATATTGTTTTGTAGATAAGTATTTTGTTGCTTTTAGTCATTTGTGAGCGTCTTCCAATTAGCCAGTATGATTTTTGGAGTTTAAGTCCCAGTTGTTTACGTTTTGTCTTGAATGAACTTATATGGTAATGACGAAAAAAGTCTTTAAGTGAAAAAAATAACAATGCATATATATAGACTTTTGGGGGCCCACTGATTATGTATACAAAATTTGGTTGAGTTTGGTCCAAAGGCCTAGATTTTCATTTTTTGACCTCTCCCCCAATTTTGGGCGGTTAGTTTTTGCATTTTTAGTCTACTCTCTCTCTCTCTCTCTCTCTGGGGGTTCACATACATTGATTATGTATACAAAATTTGGTTGGTTTGATTCAAGAGGGTAGATTTTCAATTTTTGACCCTCTCTCTAAATGATTATAAATGATTTTATTAAATATTAAATTTAAGAGAGGGGCCAGGGGTATGGTAAAGTCAAGTGGATGGCCACATCAGTTTATTTTTATTATAAAAACAATCACTTTAGTGGAAATAAAGTAGGAAAAATAACTCGATTTGTAAATATTTGCGTTGCCTTTATTTATTTATTTATTTTATTTTATTTTATAACTAATAATCAGTATCATAGAAATTTTTAACCATCTTTCGTTTGTTTTCTTTTCCAAATTATTTTTTTTAATCGCTTTATTGATTCGACAAATTACTTAAATATGAAAAAAAAATTGTTAAATCCTAAATTATTAATGAAGAATTACATTTATAGTCAAAAATAGGTGGAGTCTTACTTTATATTTTAAATATCTGTAAATTTAGCTCATTTTCATTCAAAATTGAAAAAAATTTAGAAGTTATTTCAGAGCACCCTACATTTAAGTAGTAAGATTAATCTCACTAGAAATAAAAAATAAGAATTAATTATTGAAAATTAATATTTTACACCTTAACCCTGAAAGCATAAATATTTTTGGTATTATAGTACATACAAACGAACGTTTTAGCTTTCTATAATCTATTAAAGACTAAAGATGATGGAGATCTCTATTCCTTTACAGCAGTGTTTTTCAACCTTTTTCATGGCGCGACCCCCTTAGTATGAAAACAAATTCTCGACCCCCTACCCCCCTCTGTTTGAGAGGCTCGGCTTGTGATTTTGTATACAATTTTTCATTTTTTTTAAAGTAAAAAAACACATAAAAACAGTAAAAAAGTATTGATTTATTATTTATTTTTATAAATATATATAGATATAAATTAATAAAAA
Source organism: Forficula auricularia (assembly GCA_024734495.1). NCBI lineage: Eukaryota > Metazoa > Arthropoda > Insecta > Dermaptera > Forficulidae > Forficula > Forficula auricularia. Next base: position 434,653 of record JALMQS010000651.1, on the reverse strand, counting down.
AAATGTAATTATTGAAAAATGTATTATAAACCAATAAACATAGACAAAGTCACGACCCGGGCCTCCCACCACTTAGGATAAATCCGGCCCTGAAGGTAAAAATCATTAAGATGGTGTAATCTTGTCTTTTTGGCTTACATTTTAAATTTACATCTTTTTAAACAAGACACTTTTACAAAGAGAGAGAATCAAGTGATTCAAAGTTTAAAGACAAAATTAATTAATCAAGAGAAATCAATGAGAATGTCCTATGGTTGATGTAAATATTCATCTATGCAGGGCCGAATTTAGGATCTATGGGACCCTAGGCTGGACGTGTGGCGCGGGCCTTAACGTGGAAAATATTTTTTTTCTGAAATATTTATTTGAAATATTTCTAAAAAATGACTCTGAATTTTTCAGGGTGTTACAAAGGTAAGTGAAAATCAAATGCTATGCACTAAATGGAGATAAATAATTGCTGGAGGTAAGTGAAAGTTCAGTGATGTGCTTTAAACACGGCTAAATAATTAAAAATGATAGGTGAAAATAGTATATTAAGTACTATTCTAAGCCGATTAAGATTATTTCTGAAGATAAGTTAAAAATAGATTCCCCTAATGGCTTTCGAGGGGTATATAAGAAGAGTAGATAGGGACAGTGGTATGGGTAAATATGGGGAGTGAGAGGGAAACAGTGGTGAAAGGTATATAGGGGGGGGATAGATTGGGACACGAGCCAGTCTTTCTCAGGCAGTGGCGGATGAAACATCGACTCTGAGTATTACAATATGGCCTCTCCACATTCATCCACCCTCTTAACTGAGCCCACCCCCCACTAATAAACACTGTTTTCACAAATCCACCCTCTTAACTGAGTCCACCCCTCACTAATAAACACTGTTTTCACAAATCCTTATTCCTTCGAAATCGAAATGTTTCGTGAGTATATTTTTACTTGTGCGCGAGTGTAATAGTGTGTTCCTGTGGGATCAGAGTATTCCATCTCCAGCACGAGACGTTGGCAGTTAAGGTAAGATATCTTTATAATACCATATTCTTTTAATTAAATAAGTAAGAAATAATCTAAAATTTTCAAGTATTTTTTTCGAATTTAAAATCTAGGCCATTTGAGCAAACTCAAACAAATTTTGTATACATAATCCGTAGGCCCCCAGAAGTCTAAAAATGCAAAAACTAACTTCCCCCGGTATAGGGTCAAAAAATTAAAAAACTAGACCCTTGTACCAAACTCAACTAAATTTTGTGTACATAATCCGTGGGACCCAGAAGTCTAAAAATGCAAAAACTAACCTCCCAAAATGGGGGGGGGGGGGCAAAAAATGAAAATATCGGCATTTGTACCAAAGTCAAACAAAATTTGTATACATAATCCGTGGGCCCCAAGAAGACTAAAAATGCGAAAACTAACCACCCAGTGGGGCCAAAAATGAAAATAGGGGTCTATGAACCAAATTCAACTTTTTTTTACGAAAATGATGAGAGAAGGAGTTACACCAAAAAGGTGAAACCCCTAAAGGTCTGGGTTGGCCCCTCCATCGTTAAAAGAAGAAGAAAGAATTTTATGGGCTGGGTGGGGGTCGAAGGTATCTGTGGTACGGGTCTTAAATAGCTGAAGGTTATATGGTAAGTCGCGGGAAAGATGGTGGCAGGGAGCGAGACTAAATTTTGTATACATAATCAGTGAGCCCCCAGAAGTCTAAAAATACAAAAACAACCAAACCCCCCCCCCTACATGATTATAAATAATTTATATTAAATATTAAATATAAGTGAGGGGCCAGGCTGTATGGTAAAGTCAAGTGGATGGCCACATTTTATTTTCATTATTTCAAGACCAAGACGCCATGGTTTCGCTCAATTTTTTTTTATCAAAATTCCTTCAGCCGTTTTTGAGATATTTCAAAAAAAGAACCAAAAAAACAACATTTTTTCCGTTCGTGATTACAATACTTGAGCATACATGATCGTTACCTTGTTGGTAAAGTAAACATTACCGATCGACGCGAGGTACTAATTTAATAAAAAAATTATTCTTTGATATATTAGTGAGAAAACTATAAAATTATTTAACTTCATTATTTCAAGTTAGAAATATATAAATTTGGATATTATTTTCACTTAATATTTGACAAAAATCACCTGCATTCGATTTGCGATCGAATCAAATACAGGAATCTTATGATTAATTGATGGCAAACATCTAACACACGTATTAACAGATCGAGCGTGCTATATACAAATCCATTTTGTGATCCATATCAGTGTTTGATATAAAAAGCGTCATGCGGGTTAATCGCGAAATGATGCTGGATCATAGCTATAGATGGATCACATATTTTTCATTCTCTCCTGGTCCAGACTTAAGATTCAGCAGACTCCAATAGCCTCCACCAACTGTAGTCTCGCGATACATATCTTGTTCAAAAACCGCGATCAAAAATAATTCTCGTTAATATGTTAATTATTCTTTGATATATTAATGAGAAAATTATAAAATCTATATATATATATATATATAAAATTAAGGTTTTGTCTGTACATTGCTCCAAATCACGCCAAATTTTGGTTAGTCAAGCGAAGTTATGAAGGAAAACACCCTCAACAAAATTTCTGTCTGTCTCTCTGTTTTAGTGGTTTCCGAAAAGTTGTTCACGATTCACGTAAAAACGGCTGAAGGGATTATTATGAAATTTCATATTTACATCAGATGTCTTACGTTTCTAGCTATATAACGTTTTGATATTTTGACCCCAGAAGGGGGTTTAGGGGGGGGGGGGCGCACAAATGAAAATTATCAAATAACTCCTAAACTATTATCCCTACAGCAAATTTTATGATAAAGTTGTAGGGGATGTGATTTCTGACAACTTTTCTTTAAAAAAATTTCCCAAAAAAAAAACTACCTAAAAAGGAGAGGAGGGTGAAAAAATGTAAATTCTTGCTCTTGGAGCAAACTCATCCAAATTTTGTATACATAATCTCTGGGCCTCTAGAGAGCTAGAAGTTCAAAACCTAACCATCCAAAATGGGGGGGGGGGGGTCAAAAAATGAAAATTCTTTCTCTTGGACCAAACTCAACCAAATTTTGTATACATAATCTGTGGGTCACTAGAAGGCTAGAAATGTAAAAACTGTGTGCGGAGGGTGAATGCGTGGGTGGAATGGAGTGGGGATGGGTTAGGGTATGGGGTGCGCGGGGTGGAATGGAGGCGGGGTGAGGGAGTGAGGCGGAGTAGGGTGGGGGTGTAGGGGGTGGTGCGGGGCGGAGCCCAGGGGCGAGGTGGGGGTGGGGTCCAGGGGGCGAGGCGGGGGTGGGGTCCAGGGGGCTAGGCGGGGGTGTGGTGCGCAGGGTTGGAGGGCACAGGGTGGGATCCGGGGTGGATGGGGTGCGGGGTTCGAGGTGGGTGGTGTGCGGGTGGTGGTGTGGGGGCGAGGGTTGGGCATGGTTTAATGGTGCTGAGTGGGGGGTTCGTGGGTTACGGATGGAGTGTTGGGGTGATGGGGTGGGGGCGGGGGTGGGGTGTGGTGGTAAGAGTGGGGTTTGTGGGCTGGGGGTCCAGGGGGCGTGCCCCTGCTATAAAAGGGCCGCCGAAGGTGGGCCTTGCAGCTAGTTATTTAATAAAAGAAAACACACAATTTTGAAACTTGTGCTTAATTCGAATCATGATAGCGATTTGAGAGCCATCTTTCGGAATTATAAATTAACAAATTTAGCTGTCATTCGAAAGAAACAGGGAAGAACAAATAAATTAAAAGTTCATTTTTATCCAATTTTAAATTCTGATTCTTTTAAGAAATATATTTTCGAATAATTCAATTTATTATGAGGTATTATTTAAGGAATTTATTTTATTATATAATCACACAATAAAATACAACTAACCTTAACTTAATTATATTCTTCTTTTATTTTTATCTTATATTATTCATATTTCTTATTTTATTTTTTTTCATTTAATAGAAAATGCAAAAATATCAAATTGTTGAATATATCGGGCAAGGATCTTTTGGAAAAGTTTATAAGGCAACAAATTTATACAATAATGAAATCGTAGCATTTAAAGTGATTTCCAAGGTAAATTTTTTTATTAAATGTCATAAGACTGTTTTGAAGCAACATTTGACAATCCCATAGCAACTCTATCACTCCTCTAAATCTCCCATATCTCATATCTTGCTTTATTTGCGAAACTTCATCCTCGAAATCCCCCAAAACGGAATTTCCCATGTTTCACCCTGTGCCTTATCATCTGTCCTTTTCTCTTTCTCAGCTTCTTCCACAATATTCTCTTTTGAGAACGTTTTGTAATTCTATCCAGCTATTAAATCTTCTTTTTTTTTTAATGCAATCGAATGCAAGAAGGGGTGCACCAGTAAAGATGCAGCTCCTATGGATCTTATTTTTTATAATACTTCATCTTTTATAATACGACATTTCAAAGGCCTCAACTTTCCTGCCTTCTACTTCTGCAATTATTATTAGTATTTAATTATTAAAAGTAATATTTAAATATAAAATTAAGTTAGCTCTAAGGTAGTTCTTTCACAAATACAAAAATTCAAGAAGTCTTCGAAACTTGGAATCGAGGGATGAACCGCGATTGGAATTAGGTGTACACCGTCTTTGGAATTATTTGGACTTTGGAATTATTTGGAATTACTTTGAAATTCATTAGATAATCTATTGCCTTCTATTTTATTTAGGGAAAGTGGTGTAGGTTTTAGGTGAAACATGATATTAATTAATAAAGTAAAGGGTGTGTAGTTTCACAGTGAATGAAATAAAACTCAAAGAGGTTTATACAAACTCATTATATTTTTAACTTGTAAACTCCTGATGATGGACTAATAATCCGAAATATAATGAGTTTGTATAAACCTCTTTGAGTTTTATTTCATTCACTGTGAAACTACACACCCTTAACTTTATTAATTATTGTCTTCTACTTGGAAATGAAAGTGGAATTGGAAGTAGGTGTACACGATTTTAGGACGAGGTTCACCCTCGCTTGGAATATCATTAGATAATCTATTGTCATCTATTGTCTTCTACTTGGAAATGCAAGTGGAAGTGGAAATAGGTGTACACGATTTTAGGACGGGTTCACACCTCGCTTGGAATATAAGTCATTAAAAGCATACTTAACACACTGTTAACATTTGAATACGATTTACCACAGCAAACATGAAATAATTGCAATTAAAAATGAAATATTTTACATATGGTAGATTGGGAAAGGGTGGGAAAATGATCATTATTTTATTTTTTTTTTCATTGAAGGACTCGCCATTTTGATAAAAAATTAATATTTGTTAGAATAATATATTCGGAGTAACTTAAAAAAAAAAATTGAAATTATTTACCTCGTACTTTTGATAAAAAAATAAAAAAAACAAAAACATATTTGTGCGATTATTTTTAGTTGAGGGGATATAAGTTCAATGGCTTGGAAACGATCCATTCATAAATAGAATATAGTAGCGTAAAAAGTACAGTCACGTTAAAAAACATGACCTAAAATTTTAACACCGTTCATATTTATAAAGTGGTTACGAGGCTAAAACTTTTTGTGTGGATTGTCGCGAAGGAACTACCTTAATACAAACAATACTCAATGTTGTCTAATTACTAGATGCGAAAATAAAAATTTCCACATCCTCTTTGGTTCGAATACCCTAAAGATGCGTCACAGTCTCTCCATATTGGACTTCACAGTCGCATCTAAACTGTTTTGGAATGAACACATTTCGAATTCCACAGCAAGGAAAATTGGCTTCTTATTCAGATCCAGAGTATTTTTCTCACCCCTGGAGTTTTTCACCCTCTACAAGGCCTAAAACCGCTCCTCTCTTGAATATGGCCCCCACCTATATAGAAGGGCCTCCAAGCATTCTCTTGCCACCCTGGATGCAATTCAGAAGCGAGCTATCAGACTAATTGACGATGCGTCCCTCAACTCACTAGCTCATCGAAGCAGTGTTTCCTCGCTTTTCTTATTTTATAGATACTATAGATAGATGATTCAGATGGTTATTTAGATTATAAGGATTTAGGGAAGAATGGTATTAATTTAAATAGGTCTGGTTCCTCCAAGTTAGTTAAATCAGATATTAATATCTAGGTTTGTATTCATTTGTAGGATCTGGCATTGACTTGTGGAACAGTCTATTTATTACTACTTGGGATTATAGTATGATTAAATCAATTATAAAGTTTGTCAAGTCCTAGAGTTGTACAAAATTTTATTTAATTATCACAAGCAGAGATTAGCTGAGATAGAGAGTGGTTATACCATCCTTGTTAAGCTTTTGACTAGGTTTTCTTAACAACTTATGGCAAATGCCGGGATGGCTAATGCGTCGTTTGCTCCTGCTATCGGGTTTTTGCGCGTAAATTATTTTTTGTCTTTTGATGGAAATCTATGGTCATGTTATTTGTTAGTGATCATACATTTCTATTTTTTGTACTTGTTTATCATTTGTTAAATTGTCGTAGTTAATTTGTATTGATGTTTCTTAATGTACTGTAGATAGATTGTATTGATGTTTGGAGAACCTAGCCACCGGGGACTTGTGCCTCTAAGCAGGTTGAGGAATAAAGATTTATTTATTTATTTATCACGGTAGGTGCTCTGATGAGTTAAAGTCAGTAATTCCCCCAAAGGCTTCTCTACGCGTAGCACCTGTTTTGCAAATTCCCAACACTCTTTCGCCGTAAAATTGGAAAAGTGCTGGACCACTTCATTCGCCAATACGTTTGTTCCCATGACTCCAAAGAACTCGAACTCACTCCCGGCCACCGCCTTTCCCCGACACTTGTAACCTTCAAAAACCGGGTGCAAAAACAAATATGCCTCCTCCCTTGATTAATTTCTCCTTCTCTTTGGTAATGCAGTCGTCTTTCGAGACCCATAGTGGCCGCATCTCTCTGATGCCTTCTTGCATCCAATTGCAAAAAAATATGGAGCATAAAGTAAAACTTTTTCTAGGCTCAGTAGTAATAGTAGTGTTTCGGTGAATTAATCATTTTAAATTATAAATATCTAAATCTGATATTCATTACAATTTAATATTTTCTTACGTAGTGTCAAAAGATCGTTTCAAGAATAATAGAAATTAAGAAAATAATCTTTAAGTAATAGCTGATTAATGAATTGTTCTTTAGTTGCGAAGAACAGAAAAGGAGATATATGGCCTTCGACAAGAATGTCGAATCCAACAGAATTTGCATCACCCAAATATTATACAAATGTTGGATTCGTTTGAGACTGAAGATGAGGTAAATATCTCTATTCTAATATTAATATAAACTTAAAGATAACAACTGGCTGTCAGGTTGGCCGAGTTCATGAAAAAGCGGCATTATTAGGAAAACTTGATCTTTTAGGTATAGGGATATGATATATCGTCTTAAAGCATTTTTCTTCGTCTTTCAATTTAATGAGTAATATACGGGGGTCTCATTTGAAAAAACGAACTTTTGACCCTTTTTATGAATATCGGAAATAATAGTCATCTTAGGACGCCCTGTATAATATGGAGTCGATTTTTCGGCGTAAATTAAATAGCTCGGGTGTGTCTAAACTACCACCAAAATATCAACTTTTTATCAAATGAATTTATTTAAGTTTAATTAGGGCCATGTTTTGGACCATAATTAACAAATTACTTTTTATCTCGAAAACCGATAGAGATAGGTATAGGACAATATTAACAAAAAAGTATTTTAATAAAGGGGCGCTTCTAAAAACGTGTTAATATATGGGGTGTTCCATTTAAAAAAATAAAGTTGCTACGACTTTTCGATGGAAGCCGAAACGTCGGAATGCTGAAAATATTATAGATCGATAGAACAGGTAAGAAAATGTAAGGTGCTAAATTTTCAGAAAAATCCTGCCTTCTGTTTTCCATAAAACGTCTAACGTGCCATCGACCGTGAATCACCCTGTATACTGCAGTGGAGCCCCGTGTAATTCAAGCAGATCATAAGTTACTTTATAGTTGAAACGATTCTCTATTTTTTTAAGGGCTTCCTCTAACACATTTTGAAAAAAAAGGACTCAACAATTTATTTAAAATTTAAATTCGTGTTTCTTTTCAACTTGGTAATCGAATTATCGAGGCTCTACTATATCCATATTCTGTGAAATGGGTTTCAATTAATTTTGAAAAAATTAAAATACATTTTCTTTTAATTTTTTTTTTTTTTTTTTAGATTGTAGTTGTAACTGAATATGCTGATAGAGAACTTTATAAAATTCTCGGACAAGTGAGACGTTTACCAGAAGAAAGAGTGAAAAAAATTTCTTGTGATCTAGTTTCTGCTTTATTTTATCTTTATTCGGTTAGAGTTGTACATAGGTAAGTTTATCATATAAGCCGTTCAATTTGTAAGTGGCGCAAGTCCATTTCTTTTAACGAATTCATGAGGATAAACTCCAGTGACTGTGATATAATAATATATATAATAGCCTAGATTAATTTGCAGCAACGTTCATGTAATGCTGCCGTCGGTATATTTGCGGGAAATTTGAAATATAATTGTAATTTGAACTCGAATTTTGAAATGAAAGACTCCAATTAATTTTAAATTAAGAAACATTAAATATATTGATAATTATTCCCCCCCCCCCTCTCAACACTCAAAAATTAAATATTCAATTCGCTTTTCTTTGCGCACAGAAGAAGAAATTAATCACATCTTATTTGATGTACTTATATTTTATATATTATTTGTTTATTTTTTAATAATTTGCCACTTTTTTACAATTTTTTAAAAATCTAAATTTTGTTATTCTTATTTTTTGATTTTTACAAAATTGATTGAACGACTTAAGACACGCAAGCCCGAGTTTCTCATGGCAGCCTGTCATACAAACAACACCTGATCTCTTTTAAATATTTGGAGCCTTATATCGATTATCGATCACAAATTTTAAAAAAATGATATAATATAATTCTCCACCTCACACGATCCCACTTATTTAAATAAATCTATTTCCACACAAAAAATATCACAATGCTGTAGATTATAGAAGAAAAAAAATACTTCCAGATTCATATCTAGAGCCTCATTTCTGTAGCTGTGTCAGGACGAAAATGAGGCGAAACTTTTAAGAGACTATGTATTTTCGGGAGTTTACAGGTATACATTTTGAGTGTGGTTTTTTAAGAGGAATAAAATTTTTGGACCGAGACGCCGCCCGCCAGGCCACCAGCCCGGAGGGCAGAGCTTCGAGGGTCGGCACGCACGTAAATCTCGTTTTAAATATTAAAACAAGATATCTATAACTATAATATTTAGAACTGGTAGTAACACATTTTTTTTCAAAATTGGACTTGTACTACTTTCAATATAAATGGTTCATTCTAAAGTTTTTATCACCAATTTTAAAAATTTTGAAACTGAAGAAAGAGAAATCTATTTTTTTTCTTTTTAAAGCTTGACATTTTTGTATATTTTTTTAGAGATTTGAAACCTCAAAATATTTTATTGATGGGCGCTGATACTGTTAAACTCTGTGATTTTGGATTCGCTCGGAGCTTGAAGAGAGGATCCCATGTATTGACTTCGATTAAAGGAACGCCACTGTATATGGCACCAGAACTGATTGAAGGACGAGCTTATGATTATAAAGTTGACCTTTGGTATTATTTAATCCCCTGATTGATTATTTTTGTTTTTTACTCATTCTTGTTTTCTTCTTATACCGTACTTGATTCCAAGCTTTGGCGATTACTAGGAAGACGAATTTAAGGACAGAGTCATTTTAATAAATAAATTTTAGTACAATTTTACGATAAATAATAAATTATCTCGGTATAAACTCCTATCTATTGAGATTAATTTCTCAAATCTAGAAATTTCAGTATAAAATTAAGATAAAAGCAAATTATTTTGATTATTTAGGTCCATCGATTAAATTAATAAGTTGTTGTAGGGAAATAGGGACAATAGCTTATGCAAATAATTTTTATTTTTTGCCAAAGTTTCGTTAACTTTGTTGACTTCCTCAGGACTCAAACAAATTAACTTCTTTGCATATTTGTCATTTTATTAATATTCATTCTTAGCAAACACATAAGGCCAGTCATCACACAGATTGAAAATATTTTCCTATTTAATCCTTGAAACGTTTTCTAGGTCACTTGTTTAACGTGAAACGTTTCCTAGGTCACTTGTTTAACGTGAAACGTTTTCTAGGTCACTTGTTTAACATGAAACAAGTGATCTAGAAAACCTAACTCATAAAATATTTATTCACTTTTATTTTTATTAAAGATGTTTCACCTTGCACCAACACCACAATCTCTATTAATTATTAAAATTTGTATTTTATTTTTTAACTTATTTTATCACACTCTAATTAAGTAATTTGATTTGTTTTTCTTTTTAGGTCCTTAGGGTGTATAATTTATGAATTATTAGTCGGCACTACCCCATTCGCTTCTCATTCTATTTTGCAACTTATCCAAAGAATTCAAAATGAAAATGTGAAATATCCATCATTTATTTCTCCAGAATGTAGGGAATTTCTCCAGGTATTTAATAATTATAATAATTTTTCTTCATTTTTTTTTTTTTTTTTTTTTTAATTAAAATAAAGAATTGACGTGGCAGTAAGAATTTGCTGATTTCTTGATGTGGTTCAATTTAATAAAACAACTACAAAATACCTTAATTCTTTTTCATTTAATCACAGGCAAAAGAACGCAAGTTTAATTTAATACGTAATAATCCAAGAGCTGGTGACAAATTTTGACTACGGATTTGATATAACTAGCAATAATGCGTAATAGTACCGTCTATGATGGTTGTATAGGGAATGGCCAGTCTGGCTGGCTGTAGTAGGTGGACCAGGTACTGCGCAAGGTGAGAGTTAGGTAAAAAATATGTGTTAAAAAATATTATTGATTCGCAATGAAATTATAAAAATTATCATTTAATATAAACATAATATATATTCACCCCACTCAAATGGTCTGACTGGCCATTCCCTATACAACTATCATAGACGGTACTATTACGCATTATTGCTAGTTGTATCAAATCCGTAGTCAAAATTTGTCACAAGCTCTTAGACTATAAGAGTGATATTTGAGGGTTTTTAGGTAGTAAATAGTGTGATGGGATGCTTATAGAAGGCGAGGGGTGCAACTTACGAAGGCGAATATCCCTGGGGAGGAGAATAAGGACCCCTCTTTTTTTAAATTCAATAAAATTAAATAAAATAAATTAATTATTTAACATTGGCATTTATTTTATATTTCCAATATACCATATAAGTAAAAAGTCAAACGGCCCCTTGTGTCGTGATAGAGGCTCCCTTGGAAACTGGAGATGCCAGTTCCCGGAACTTATTCTCCGACAATAGCCGGATGCGATCCCCTTTGGAAGGGGATCAAGCTGCTGGGCTGTTGATTGCGTTTCCGAATAGACTCTTGCACGGTACCACTCTTGAGGATCCTTAGCTCTCCTTAGAGAATTGTGAGTTTCAGATTCACGGCGATTGGTAATTTGACAATCACATGAAGGCAGTGGTTTGGAGCCTCTTTTTTAAAGGCTCATATGTAGATCTCAGTCCGAAGTTTGAAAGCTTGCTCTCCTGAGAAAACAAACGTGTCGTGTGTGTCTACTTTCAGCTTCCTCTACACCCACTCTGTCCGAGTGGCGTGGACATACTGCCTTCCTTCTGTTCCACTCGGGTGGGGATCGACTAGGGGTCCACGTTGATCACTCTGGCCTCTTATATATTTAAAATATTATTTTATTAATGCATTTCTTTTTTATAAAAATTATATTGCATTTTTTGCTTTTATTTTTATTATTAATAGCATCCCTTTTTAATTTTTATATTTCGTCGCCTTAGAGTGTAAACCTGCTAACTCCATTTTTTATCATATATTAATACCGTTGTAAAGAAAAAGAGATGCAGCATCGTCCCAGTAAAACTGCTATTTAAAATTACGATCGGGGAGTCGGGTAGCTCAGTCAGCTAACGCAGTGGCTTCGCTTCGGCATCGATCGATTATGACGATGTCGAAGTTCGATCCTAGCTGGCAAATAAAAATTTCTACCGGCTGAAAACTCGGCTCCCTCACTAACCCTACTAACACTCTACTTATCTCCTGTCTAAATGGGCTTTGTTCCCGGTGACATTAAATAAATAAAAAAAAATTACGATCGTAAGTTGTAGAAAAAAAATATGAAAAATAGTTTTCCATAACAACAATATTAAATTTTGATTGTTTTTCTTCTATATGGTGGGTGTTTTTTATAGAGGTATAGAACTTCGAATTGAAATAAAACACAAGAAAATCGTTTTAATGTCCATCAATTTGGCTTTATTGGAAGGATAATTTTATGCCATTAATGTTTAAATATGATTTCGGGCATGTGGCCGCCGCGGCTGGCTCGAATAAATCCAATTCTACAGGTCCAATTTTCAACCACTTTTTCGAGCATATGGGGCCGTATGTTGGCAATAACGCCACGAATGTTGGCTTCCAAGTCCCCTAACGTTTCTGGTTTGTTGGCGTAGACGAGCGACTTCACATATCCCCAAGAAAATAATCCAATGGTGTCAAATCACACGATCTTGGTGGCCAATTGACAGGTCCATTCCGCGAAATTATGCGCTCATCGAATGTTTCCTTCAATAAATCGGTTGTGACGTGCGCTGTGTGGCATGTAGCGCCGTCTTGTTGGAACCACAACTCATCCACATTCATGCCATCCAATTCAGGGAACAAAATAGTCGGTTATATGGCTCTATGCCGGTCTCCATTAACGGTAACTGACTCTCCAGCATCATTTCGGAATAAGTATGGCCCAATGACTCCACCAGCCCATAGAGCACACCAAACAGTCAGTTTTTGTGGATGTAATGGCGTCTCAAGGGTCTCATGTGGATTCTCTTCACTCCAAATGCGGCAATTTTGCTTGTAACATACGAACCCATATGCTCGAAAAAGTGGTTGAAAATTGGACCTGTAGAATTGGATTTATTCGAGCCAGCCGCGGCGTCCATGCCCGGGAAATCATATTTAAACATTAATGGCATAAAATTATCCTTCCAATAAAGCCAAATTGATGGACATTAAAACGATTTTCTTGTGTTTTATTTCACTCCGAAGTTCTATGCCTCTAAAAAAAACAATCTCCTATATATAAAATTGTAGGTTTTGTCTGTCCGTACATTGGTCCAAATCACGCCAAATTTTGGGTGCTACACGTTTCAAGCAAGTTATGAACGGGAACATCCTCAACAAAAGTTCCCTGTCTGTCGTGTCTGTCTGTCTGTTTCAGTGGTTTCCGCGAAAAGTTGCTCATGATTCACGTCAAAACGGCTCAAGGGATTATTATGAAATTTCACATATTTGTATCAGAGGTCTTCTAACTTCGCGTTTTTAGCTATATAACGTTTTGATATTTTGACCCAAAGGGGGTTTGGGGGGTGCACGAATGAAAATTATCAAATAACTCTTAAACTATTAACTCTACGGGAAATTTTATAATGAGAAAAGTTGTAGGGGATGTGATTTTTGACAACTTTTGTTTAAAAAATTCCTCAAAAAACCACCCAAAAAGGGGGAAGGAGAAAATATATAAATTCTTGCTCTTGACCAAACTCAACCAAATTTTGCATGCCTAATCTGTGGGCCTCTAGAGAGCTAGAAATGCAAACTAACCACCCAAAATGGGGGGGGGTCAAAAAATAGAAAATTCTTGTCCATCGGAGCAAACTCAACCAAATTTTGTATACATAATCTGAGGGACTCTAGAGAGCTAGAAATGCAAAAACTAACGCACCTAAAAATGGGGGGGGTCAAAAGAAAATGCTGCTCTTGGACCAAACTCAACCAAATTTTGTTACATAATCTGTGGGTCACTAGAAGGCTAGAAATGCAAAAACTGGGTGCGGGGTGAGTGGGGGTGGGTTAGGGCACGGGATGCGCCGGAGTGGAATGGCGGTGGAGTGAGGGAGTATGGCGGAGGGGGGGGGGTGCAAGGTTGGTGGATGGGGGGGTTCAGGTGAGGGATCCAGTGGCGTAGTGGGGTGGTACGGGGTGGGGGTCCGAGGTGGGGGTGCGGAGTTAGAGTGTTGAAGTGGTGGTGTGGGGGCGGGGGGCTGGGGTGCGCGGTGGGTTTCTGTGGAGTGTGGTGGGTTGGAGTGGGGGGTGAGGTTGGGGTTCTGTTTAATGGGGGCGGGGGTTGGGCGCGGGTTCATGGTGCGGGGTAGGGGGGGGGGGGGGGGGGGGGGGGGGGGGGGGGGGGGGGGGGGGGGGGGAGTGTAGTGTGGGGGTGGGATTCGTAGGTTGGGGGTCCAGGGGGCGCGCCCTGGCTAGGCAAGAGGGCCGCCGAAGGCGGGCGCTTGCAGCTAGTTGGTCTATAAAATTTCCTTGTTGTGAGTTAGCAGGTTTACACTCTAAGGCGATGATTTAAAATAATCTGTTGTAACGTATTGTCAACATATTAAATAATATATATTTTTCAGGGATTATTACAAAAAGATCCACAAAAAAGAATCACATGGCCAGATTTGACAACACATCCATTTATTAAAAATGTTATAAATATCCCTGATAATTTACGTAAGTTCTAAATTTTATTTAGTATGTAAGAATTATGTATAATCTATTAATTTTGTATTTTGTAATTCCTTTTTGTTTTTTGAGTTTTATTGTAAAGTGGTTTTATAATTTTTTATGTAATTTAAAGAGAATGGCCTCTGGTCACCTAATAAAAAAAAAAAAAAATTTATTTACATTTAGAAAAAAATAAAATAAAAAAAGGAGTTCCTTTTCGGGATACAGATTGGATGTGAAATTTCCCTATAAAAAATTTATTTTGTGAAGCTCAATTACATTTTTAAAATAAAATAAGAGAAAATAAATTGAATATAATTTCGAACATAAATTCCAAAGCAATTATCCAGTGTATTCAAACATCTGCTCTCAGAATTAAACTTTCAAAATAGTTTCACGTTCCTTTTTAAAAACTTAACTAAGGAACTAGAATCTGTAACTTCCATACAGGGACCTTTGAAATACCCAGTGCAGTTAAGTAACTAGATACAGCATCTAGTTACATTTTTTTGTATCTTGTTGCGTATCCAGATATTTGGAAAAATTTGTATCTGTATCTAGGTACAAATTTTCAGCCATACCTATTAAAAAAAATAGAAAATTCACCTTCAAATTCAAATATTTCTCTAAGCTAAACTAAGACTTTAAAATACTGACATTTTTTTCCAAACATTATAATAACCTTGAAATTTTTTATATCTGCACATCTTGTATCGAGATATGTTGGAAAATTTTAATTTTAATCTAGATGCTTTAGAAAATGTATCTTTAAGGTAGTTCTTTCACAAATGCAAAAATTCAAGAAGTTTTTGAAACTTGGAATATAAGTCATTAAAAGCATAATACACATACTGTTAAAATTTGAAGACGATTTACCACACCAAACATGAAATAAGTGCAATTCAAAATGACATTTTTTACATAGGGTAGATAGGGGAAAGGCTGGGGATATGATCATTATTTTATTTTTTTCATTAAAGGACTTTCACCATCTTGATGAAAAACTAAAATTTGCTAGAATAATATATTCAGAGTAACTTAAAAAAACATTGAAATTATTTACCTCGTAGGTTTGATAAAAAACAAAAAAAAAACATATTTGGGCGATTATTTTTAGTGGTGGAGATATAAGCACAATGGCTTGGAAACGAACCGGCTAGTATGTGTGTCTCCATATATAGATTTCGTAGTGTGAGTGGACAGTCACGTTAAAAAAACATAACCTAAAATTTTAGTTCCGTTCATATTTATAGAGTGGTTACGAGGCTAAAACTTTTTGTGTGGATTGTCGCGAAAGAACCTCCTTAATAATTTTATGGCTGCAATGAAAATTCCTTTGTCCCTTTAAATGTTCAAACTCTATGTGTAAAAAGGCAATAAAATCTTTAAAAAAATAAAAAATAAAAAACAAAAAAAAACAACATACTTGGGCGATTATTTTTAGTGGAGGGGATATAAGCACAATGACTTGGAAACGATTCTGCAAGTATGTGTGTGTCCATATAGAGATTTCGTAGTGTGAGTAGACAGTCACTTTAAAAAAACATAACCTAACATTTTAATTCCGTTCATATTTATAGAGTGGTTACGAGGCTAAAACTTTTTGTGTGGATTGTCGCTAAAGAACCTCCCTAAAAACCCTGGAAATAGCAATCCTAACGTCTATACACTATTTCACTCTTGTATTTCAACATAAAAAAAAAATAATAATAATAATAATCTTCATACTTCAAGAGATGACGGGATAACGCTTAACGCTACAGTTTCTTGAAGTTTGAAGAAAATAAACTAAATGGTCACTCAAGTTTTGAACAAATTAAAAAAATAATAATAATAAAATGTATTTTAATTTTATTTTAGGAGGAGCTACAGCATCTGTAATCTCAGATAATGAGTATATGTTGAACGAGAGTCCAAAACATTCGATAGTGAGTCGATCCGGACAATCAGAATTATTAGCGAAAGCAATACAACAAATTGAAAAACAAGAACGCAAATTGAAATTGCTTCAAATGAAACGCAAATCGTTGAGGAAAGAATTATTAGATGGTGCTTGTGCATCGCTTAACGCTACTGTTGGAAGTTTCGATGACTATAGTGGTTGTATATATGAGAAAAAACTTGCATATAGTGATATTTTAGATACACGAATTAAGGATGATTTGCTCTCTGTTTCGGATGATACATCTTTAATAAAACCAAATCGCAAATCTTGGCATGGCCCTCAACGGACGTCTAGTGATATGGATCAGATAACACGATCTTTGAATAACATGGAAATTAATGAAACCAAAGAAAAGACAAAAGAAGAAAAAACAAAAACGGAAAATTCAAATGATATTTTATCTTTTCTTAAAACGGATCATTCTAGAAGTAATTCTGCTGGACCGATTGAGAACGAAGAATGGATAGCTTTCTTACAGAGTACAATGGAGGAAATAATGGAAGGATCTACGACTGAGATGAAACAACAATATTTTGTCGCAATTGTGATTTCGCCATTACAAAATCCATCAACAGGGTGTAAAGTCATTGAATACGTAGCTTGTCTTCTTTCATTGCCTTTTGTTGTTGATGAAATAACAGAGGATCATCATGGATCAATTTACAAGGTGAACTAAACATTTTCAAAATGAAAAAATAAGTATAAATTAATCATAAGTTTCCTATATTTGATTCAGTCGCGAATCGAATGCAGGTGATTTTTGTCAGATATTAAGTAATAATAATATACGAATTTATATAATATTTATCTGTTGAAATAATGAATATAAATAATTTTCTAATTAATATATTAAAGAATAATTAACATATCAAAGAGAATTGCTTTTGATCGCGTTTTTAAACAAGATATATATAATATATCGCGAGACTACTGCTGGTTGAGGCTATTGGAGTCTGCTGAATCTTAAGTCTGGACCAAGAGAGAATGAAAAAGATGTGATCCATCTAGCTATGATCCAGCATCATTTCGCGATTAGTCAGCATGACGCTTTTATACCAAACACTAATATTGATCACCAAATGGATTTGTAATCTGAGATGTTATATATTCAATCAATCAATGATGCTGGATCATAACTAGATGGATCATATCTTTTTCATTCTCTCTTGGTCCAGACTTAAGATTTAGCAGACTCCAATAGCCTCAACCAGCAGTAGTCTCGCGATATAAATATCTTGTTTAAAAACGCGATCAAAAACAATTCTCTTTGACATGTTAATTATTCTTTAATATATTGATTAGAAAATTATTTAAAATAAGTATACTTGATACAAATATATGGTATTCCCAAATTGAATTTAAAAGCTCAAATTGCCGATACTAGTAGACTTTAAATTTCTAAAGAAATTTCGAGAGTTTGTCATTTACTAAATCTGAGCTGTTATGGATAATTTTTATTACATTTCAGAAGGATTGTAATCACCCTCTGTGGAATGAACCTGAGCACCTAAAAAAGCTACTCCATGATGTGAACCCATCTGTTTTTATGTTTAAATTTAGATTTACTAGACCGTAAAATTTTATAAATGAAAATTAAATGAGTGATTCATTTCCACCTCACAGAGTAGCATTTGACTTGGAGTACTTTTTCTCGATTTCTAAAGCAATAAATATAACCCTTCTGACATGTAATAAACATTATCCAGATTTATATAACGGTATATCACTCCCATCCATAATAAGTATTAATTAAACCAGGAATAGCAGGGAATTGGACAATAAATAAAAAAAAGAGTTTTTATTAAATGAACCAAACGTTTCGTCGATTTATTTCGACTTACTCAGTGGCTCATTTTATCACTCTTTGTCAAAAGACAATTCTTCTATGCGACGAAACATCTTAAATCTTTTTTATTATAACTACAATACATTATTCAACAATCTTGAACCTTTTTTCTCCTTTCATCAATTAAAAAATCAAAATTCTTATAAAAATCCTTTAAGTTGTTTTTATTTTTAAACAGACAAAGCCTGTTTTTATTTATTGTCCAATTCTCTGCTATTCCTGGTTTAATTATCCGTATTAGCTTCAATTCCTTAGATATTCACTCTTCGACCATATTTGTAGTATTCGCCCAATACTGATGCATTATTCAGTCAAAGATGGCAAAATACTTTAAAAAAGTATTTTTGATACAAAATAGGCCGGAAAGATATATTTTCCTTACAAAATGAAATTTAGTATTTTGAAAATACTTTTTAAAATAGAAATAAAAATTCTGTTTATAGACATTGTTTGATAAATCAAACTTCATCAAATTAATTATACAAATTATTATATTTATTCATTAATATTATTAAGGTACAAATTTTAATTTTTTTCAAATTCGAAATTTAGAGTTTTTCAAAAGTTATTTCAATAATTAAAAGTTAAATCAAATTTTTTTCAAGTAAAATCGTTTTTAATGAATATGGATATTTCTGAGTCTTTCACTCCTTACAATTTCAAAATCCATTCCTTACAATCTTGGCACTTGGGTTCAACTCCCGTGTGAATCGTTCCATTCAGTCAAAAATTCTTTATCAATCCTTCAAAAATAATAACCCATTATGTAATTTCTTGCATTCATTCTTAACAATAACTCATCTGAAGCTTGTTACCGATTGTAGCTTAAATTGACTGTCTTAAAACACCAAACTCAAACAATTACACTAATAAATTACCCTCGGCTAAATCCAAACACACTCCGTTCCTTTGAGAATCAATCTCGGCCATTTCTGGCATATTTTTAAACATATTTAACATCATCCTTGATATGTCATTTGGTCTTCAAATTCAATTTTTCATTGAATTATTATTGAGTCTTCTCTGGAGGCCGCATAATGATTGAATTTTAGAAAAATATATTTTTTTTTCAAAATTAAATACACTCACTTGTTTAACCTCTTATAAAACAAATTCATTATATTTTATTAATGGATTTAATTTTTTTTTACTTTTAGGTTTATTTGGAACTGAAAATTGTCCCTAATCTTATATATTCTTCTAAACTTATAACAACACGAAATAAAACAACAAATGAAGATACAAAAAATGTAGTTGATTTGAGTGCCGATGAATTACAAGCATTAGAATGCATATATTTATTAATATGTCATTTGGTTTATGCACAAGATGCATTTCTTATTCAGTTTTCGGAATCTCTTAATATTCTAGAAGCAATCCCTCTTTTACAACAATTACTTTTATTAGCCGGAAGAAAAATGCGTATTGTAACTGACGTTTTAGCTATTTTGTGCCAAATGATGCGAGTTATGCCTGAACATGCTGAGCAAGTGGAAAATATTTTTTTAGGAAATGTTGGTAAGTTTATGTATAATTCAACATCTTTGTTATTTTAAATTACTTTTGTCCTTAAAATTTCTAGGATCAAAAATTATTTCTATCAATTTAATAACTTTTCACAAAGAGAATAAAAGAGATTGTCCTCTGCTTTGATGCAAATAAACATACACACATATATATCGAAATTATATATCTGTATATATATATTATTTATTTGTTTGAGACTATAGTTTCGAAGACTTCGTCTTCATCATCAGTCTTTTTAATTATAAAGGAAAAACGAATCCCCCTTCCATTGTCCGTCTGCTCTTTGTTACAAAAAGGGATACATATGGTCAAATATGAATGTGAACCTGAAGTTGATTTTAATTTTAACTAGCTCCCAACTAAGTAAAAATCGAAAATTTTCAATATCCATACGGTATTGACCCCATGAAAAATAATATTTATAATTAAAAAAGACTGATGATGAAGACCAAGTCTTCGAAACTATAGTCTCAAACAAATAAATAATATATATACAGATATATAATTTCGATATATATGTGTGTATGTTTATTTGCATCAAGCAGAGGACAACTTCTTTGTTTCTCTTTGTGAATCAACAACTCTGCTACTCTCGGCAAAACAAAAACTTTTCAATTTATAACTTTTATTCTTTTTTCGGAGCATAAGACCCACTGGACGATAAGACGCATGACACACCCTAAATTTATGGAAATTTATAGAGAAGATATCTTATTTGGCATATAAAGATATTTTCAAATTATTACTTAATTTTTATTTATTGTTAAAATAATTCGTACTAACCATCTTCTCTCTCGGTACTCATCTCGTTAATTTCACCTTTCCTATTACTTTATCATAATAGGTTGGAGTTTTATAATTTTAAAAATGTTTTTAAGGAATTTGGTGTTGGTACTTGGTGAAACATTTTTTAAAATTATTGGATAAAAAATACTTGGTAGGTTTCACATTAAGATATAAAAAATAAAACGAATTTATTTTTGGAGAATCTTTCAGTTACTTTCTGTTTCTCCTGAAGATGGGTTAGTCACCCTAAATATAAATATATATCGAGATTAAAGATTCTCCAAAAATAAATTCGTTTTATTTTTTATATCTTAATGTGAAACCTACCAAGTATTTTTTATCCAATAATTTTAAAAATGTTTCACTATAAACCCACACCGCTTTCCTTAAGTTTTATTGAACTATTATCGGTTCCTTATAAAGATTCGGATTTTTAATGTTTCTTTTGGATCATAAGACACGTTCCAATTTTAAATCGATTTTTTTATGTAAAAAGGTGCGTGTCGTATGGTCCGAAAAAACGATCTATATAGATATATAGAGGCGACTGTGGGTCAGTGGATAGAGTGCTGGCTCGCTGACTCGAAGATCGCTGGTTCGAGACTGAGTCTCGGCAGATAGATATTTGCAGTCGCCTCCTCTTGGAAAGTAATGGCAACCTACCAAGAGTATAATTGCCTAGTAACCTCTCCAAATTAGCCGTTCGGAACCGGCGTTAAAAAGTAGGTCCCGTATATCTGTGTAAAACAACTAAACACACTCAGCACAGGTACATGTGGAGAGGAGCCGACACCCGTTTCTGGTATGGCACTCGAAGAAGAAGAATAAATCAATCTGGGATGTAAAATCACATGGGACAGAAGGATCCAAAAAGAAATTAAATTCACAATCGTTCTAGCTAAAATTGGGTTTAATTCAAAACGAAAAATTATTATGCTTTTTCACAGTCAGCTTAAAAAATAGAAAGACTTGGCTGTATAAATAGGGGTATATAGGGGATCGCAATCTACGAATGTGAAGCCTAGATTAGTGAAGGTGCAGAGAAAAGCCTTCGAAAATCGTGCTTGTTAAAGATTAAATGGCTGGATAGAATTATAAAAGAGCAGAGCCGTAGCGTGGTTGGTGCGAACGGTGCCCCTGCACCAGGCGCCGAATTATAAAGGCTCCGAACGATAAAGGTGCCGAAAGGCAAAGGCGCTGAACGATAAAAACAGCGAACAATAGAAATGCCGTTTTAACCTAGAAAAATTTTTTAGTAATGCATTTAATTTTGTATAATTCTATAATTTTCCAATATATTTCAAAGATGATTTTTCAGTTGAGCCTAGTACTCATATCAGTAGTCACACACATGAGAATACAATTTTGTTACATTTTACATTCCTTTTTTGAGAATATTTAAGTGTGTGTAAGTTAGAGTGAGTGGTTAAAGTGTAAAAGTAATATTTTCGAAGTTGTATAAAAATATATATCTACATTTATTTCAAGCTAAGTATCATTCAATTTATTTAAATAATTTTTATTACTTATAAACTTACAATGTATTATTATAAAGAAATAAGCTGGCGTGTTCTGATGTGGCCATCCACTTGACTTTACCATACAACCTGGCCTCTCACTTATCATTTAATATTTAATAAAATTATTTATAATCATGTAGGGGGGGGGGGGCGTTAGTTTTTGCATTTTTATACTTCTGGTGTCCCACTGATTATGTATACAAAATTTGGTTGAGTTTGGTAAATGGCCAAGATTTTCATTTTTTGACCCTACACCCCCCTCCCCTCATTTTGGGCGGTTAGTTTTTGCATTTTTAGACTTCTGGGGTCCCACTGATTATGTATACAAAATTTGGTTGAGTTTGCTCAAACGGCCTAGATTTTTAATTTTTAACCCCACACCGCCCCCTTAATTTTGGGTCGATATGCATCAAAATCTAATCAGCTCTTAATCTCAATGGACCAAAACTACGTGTGAAATTTGGTTTCGATATTCAAACTAGTTTTTGAGCTAGATCGTCCACAAAAATTTGGTAACTCACAGACTAACAGACTAACTAACTAACTAAACAGACTAACAGACATTTTGACAAAACAATTATTATCTCGAAAAATATAATTTTTTCAATGTTCACTTATTAGAGCTTTTTTGTAGAGCGAAATGCTATGGGTTTTTTTGATCGAAATAGTTTCAGACGTTTTTGAGATATTTCGAAAAAAAACCCACTTTTTTCATGCACGATTACAATACTTGACCATACCCTGTAGGGTAAAGTAAAAAGAATACTGTGTCGTTTAATATATTTTCTAATTTGTTTGTATGTAGTTTTAAATTAGTTATTTATCCTTTCGCACCCGGCGCCGTAATATCACGCTACGGCTCTGTAAACGAGGAAGTTTTTTTTAAAAATTAGTAAAAAAAAATCTCTATTGAAGAATCAATTTTCAATTGTGACTGAAATATCCCTTGAAATTTGACTAATAAAAATTACATAGCATATATAGTTACTTAATTTTTGATAGAATTTTAAAAAAAATAATAGCCAGGCAGCAAACGAAAAAGTAGAAATGTGAAGAATATGGTTTGTCCTCGATTGGTCATAGTTTACTATTCACAATTTTTTCTTCAACTTTAAAAATTTTTAAACTCAAATCTTTAACTGCATGATTTTAATCAAACCTTTTAGGAAAGAATATTTAGAATAGCTATTCAAAATTTATGTTTTTTTTATTTTTCAGGAAAGATGCTCATCAACTGGAAATAGGTCGCCTTCTTAAACACCATAATCCAATGCTTAAGGCGCGCACTTGTACACTTTTGCAATTAGTTGCGCGATATAGTTGTCATGCTCTTCAAAAAAAATGGACTCAGGAATTACGAGATGAGCTTGAACTTTTAACATTCGACATCCAAGTTAAAACAGTGAGTGATTAAAAATTATTATAAATTTAATATATAACATATAAATATATAATTCACAGTCAATACAGGTTGCTGAATTGTTGTTCCCTTATTTATTATATCAGCTATTCTCAACCGCTGGTCTGGCGGACCACCAGTGGTCCGCGGAGAAATTTACTAGTCCGCATATATATATAATTACATATCTTTATATTTAAATATTATTGTAAGTAAATGATAATAAAAATGTTACAATTAACTTATGTAGTAGTTCTTTAACAATACCTAGTAAAATTCTTGTTGTTAAAAAAATATCTGTGGTCCGCGAATTTTACTGGTCCGCGGGCCAAAAAAAGGTTGAGAAACGCCTGTATTATATTACAATATTTCTGGTAACAATTAGGAGGTCTTGAGGAACTTTTGAAGGTATAATAAAAATAATAATATAACACTAATTGTGAATTAGCATTTTAATATGTCACGGTATTTTTTGGTGGACAATTTGTACAATTTCATTCGCCAGAGACCCGGCAATATCAGCACCTATTATAAATAAATTGACACGTTCTGATGTGGCCATCCACTTGACTTTACCATACAACCTAGCCCCTCACTTATATTTATTATTTAATAAAATTATTTATAATCATGTAGGGGGGATTAGTTTTTTACATTTTTAGATTACTGGGGGCCCACTGATTATGTATACAACATTTGGTTGAGTTTGCTCAAATGGCCTAGATTTTTAATTTTTAACCCCACACGCCCCCCTTAATTTTGGGTCGATATGCATCAAAATCTAATCAGCTCTTAATCTCAATGCATCAAAACTAGGTGTGAAATTTTGGTTTTGATATTCTGCTTCATTTTTCCATATTTCTTCCTCGTATCACGAAATTATTTTTGTTGGAGATATTAGATGGCTCAAGGACGTTTCCCTAATAAATCGATTTTTTTGCAATCGTTTTTAAAAAACTTTGAATTCACATATTTATAAGGGTCCTTTTATAGAAATTTTATTCAATAGTCCTTGCGGCACTAAATACGTGAATATTGACCATTGAAATTTGCATATTTAACACGCGCACCCTATCCCGATTGATGTTAAAGCGACTGTTTCATTAAATAACAATCGTAATTTTCTTGAAATCATTTTGGAAAACTGAGAATCATTAACATGAAGATATAACAAAAAATTTTCTGTAAAAATAATAGTATCAAGCGGTATTTGTTTTATATGAAAAATGTTAAAAGTTAGGTATTTTTGGTGGTTTACATTTTTCTCGCGGCATGCACAGTGAGAGATGGCAGTGTCGCACTAAAATCACTCAATTTTTCCATATCTAAAAACTTCTACAGCTGGTGCATTTGAGATTTTTAGCTAATTCTCTCAACGCCAATTATACTGTACTCATCTGGAATTTCGCATTGAGCTGTTTCATGAAGTGTTTTTTTTATTCTTTGTCTTTTACCGTCGGTAAGAATGCAATGTTGCGAGATCCAAGAAACGACGCAGTGAAAAATATTTTTGTCTTTCTCGCGCATGAGAGAGTAAGGGAACGAGCGAACTTTATCTGAGCTATATTAGGGAAGGTCCTTAATAGAATATGGAATTGAGCAATTGAGAATTCTTTCTAGTTGAACATGAGCGAACCCGGTTCAACCTCATGACCATATTAGAAATTCGCTTATAATTTTCTAATTTAATCCTGTTTTGGTTTGAAGTTATGAATCTACTAAGAAAAATGAATTCCAATACGAGCTCTTCGATCTTTACAGATTTTTGTGCTTTTAACTCGAATAATTTACATAATCTCTTCAGAATTAAAATTCTTATAAATATTGGTATAAATAAATAAATCTTTATTCGTCGAGTAATAATAGCTGTATTTTTAAGTCTACTGACTCTCTTACTATCAAGTCCCTATAACTGTTTAATATTTATGTATTTGTGTTTGTTTTTTGTTTTTGGGAGAAGCTGTAGAAGCAATGCAAGAATTGAAAGAATTAACATTTTATAATCAAAAAGCCTATTCGCCTTGAAATGTTTATCTAAGATTTTTTTACCCTTATTGATGGATCATTTTCAATAGTCTGAATGTTGTCTTCCATTTTATTAGTATTCTCTTGTAATCTTTATTTTAATACATATAGAGTATTATTACATTTTAAATTTCTATTTTTAGTTTTGTTTTTAATCACAAGTGGGTTTGAATGATATTTAATGTAAAAATTATTTTTATGTAAATCAAGTCCTTATGAATTCATATAAGATGATAATTTTTAATTCATCTTTGATTAATTATTAGCATAGAATTTTCATTTAAAATTGACTTTAAGTTTAACAATTATACATGACCAACCATTTTCATGCACTTTAACATTTTGTAATTGGTTTTATTAGTTTTTTATTCAAATTTTAAAATATTACAAAAGTAGGCTTAAATTAAAATAAATGAATAATTTAATATATTTAGAAAATGAAATATTTGCATACATAGTTTATTTTTCCAACATTCCTGTTTTTGTATTAATTATTATAAAAAAAAATTAGAAGGTTTTTTGGAAAAAACAGATTATTCTCTGTTGAGGTAGTTGTTCCGCCATAATGGGTTTCCTTTTGATTTTTTGAAATTTAGACCGATTTTTATTTAAATACTTCTGCATCGATTGGTGGCAA
This sequence comes from Forficula auricularia, assembly GCA_024734495.1. Classification (NCBI taxonomy): domain Eukaryota; kingdom Metazoa; phylum Arthropoda; class Insecta; order Dermaptera; family Forficulidae; genus Forficula; species Forficula auricularia. The sequence goes on along the minus strand of JALMQS010000651.1, from coordinate 408,377 downwards.
AACGAAATTGATGAACAATATAGTTCCGGAGATATTAAATTCCAAAGATAGAGTTTTTCAGACTCTTATACATTGCACTATACGGGATATCGGAAAGTTTACATACATATTTAATTATAATTAAGAAACTCTTCTTACCATTGTTATAAAAAACTAAACCAACATTAAACAATAACTAATACATTTTTTTAAGAAAATTTTAATTCATAGTTACAACACAGTTTCTGAGATAATAATGAATAAATAATGAAAAATTATAATGAAAATTTACACTAAAAACAAGCTGGCAACAACGCATATATTTAACCTAAAAAGTGGATTAACTTTAGTACTTTTTTGACGTTTTTCGCTTCAGCCATTGTCGCAACAGCTTTTAATCGTTTATTAAGAACTTTTTGTTTAATAAATCGACCTTTATAATGTATTTTATCTGTCATTTCTATGATAAAAATATTCAAGCTCGGACAATGTTGCCAGATTTGTCAAACGAGCACGGGTTTGGCTAGTAGTGGTACATAAACAGCAAAAAGTTTTGGGCTTATGAATTATGAATCCTTATTGTCTGTTCTATATACTCTAGCATTATCTTTTGGCTAGTATTGTAGCGAAACAACTACCTTAAATATATTTATTAATAAGTAACGAACTATAAGAATAAAAAAATATCTAAACGTTTTTACACAAATATAAGATCTCTCTCAGCTCCCTGGTTAGAATCTCACACTTGGCTGAATTCCAGATTAGATGATCGAATCGTTTGTGTATTCTTATTGGGTATGTTTGTTATATATTGTATTATATTGTAATATAATGGTAATAATCAGCAATTTATTGATACTATAAAATTCGATCCCTGGGCTAGGTAGCTTCTCCGATCAGCAATATTAGTTATATTACCATTATAAGGAAATTCAGCCAGTAGTGGGATTTCTGTTGAATAAAACTCCCAATATGTATTATATTACAATTAAGGTAGTTGTTTCACCATATGAGTTTTCATAGGATTTTTTTAAAATTTAGACAGATTATTATTTAAATACTTCTGCATCGATTGGTGACAAAACGAAATTTATGAACAATATAGTTCCTAAGATATTAAATTCCAAAGATAGAGCTTTTCAGACTCTTATACATTGCACTATACAGGATATCGGAAAGTTTACATACATATTTGATTATAATTAATGAAACTCTTCTTACCATTGTTATAAAAAACTAAACCAACATTAAACAATAACTAATACATTTTTAAGAAAATTTTAATTCATAGTTACAACACAGTTTCTGAGATATATAATGAATAAATAATGAAAAATTTACACTAAAAACAAGCTGGCAACAACGCATGTTATTTAACCTAAAAAGTGGGTTAACTTTAGTACTTTTTTGACGTTTTTTCGCTTCAGCCATTGTCACAACAGCTTTCAATCGCTTATTAAGAACTTTTTGTTTTATAAATCTTCCTTTATAATGTATTTTATCTGTCATTTCTATGATAAAATATATACAAGCTCGGACAGTGTTGCCAGATTTGTCAAACGAGTACGGGATTGGCTAGTAGTGGTACGTAAACAGCAAAAAGTTTTGGGCTTATGAATCCTTATTGTCTGTTCTATATACTCTAGCATTAACTTTTTGCTAGTATTGTCGCGAAACAACTACCTCAATTGATACATTTTTATTTTAATGAGTTCTCTTTAGGAATTCATTAATACTTTAATTATTTTCTAATTTAAACATTTAAATGAAATTATGAATTCTTAAGGGCTTTTTAAATACGAGTAATATGTTGATGTTTTTTGTTGAAACCTTTTCTCTAATTCTTTTAAATAATTTTTTAATATGAACTCAACTATTAAAATATTTTCATAAAGGATATTAATGTCAATGAGAAGAAAGCGGGTTGTGATTAACTAAGGAAATTAATTTATAGCAATTAATATATTATTATTTGCGTTCTTCAATTTTATTAAACCAAAAACCAAAATAAATACTTTATCTGCTTCGCATGGATAAAGTAAATATACAAACTAACAATATTTGCCAAGTAAAAAGTATATTTTAAATAAATGATTCAATTAAAAAAAAATATTTATGATATTATGTATAATATATTAAATTAATATTGTTAAGATTTATTAAATAAAATAAATATATATGTATATATAATAAGATAATTATATAAAAAGACATTCTTAAATAAAAATACTCAATTTTACATAAATGTGATTTGTTTATTATAACCTGAGAGAATTCTCTAGTTCAGCGTTTCTTAAACTATGCTCTTTGGGTCACAAGTTGTTCTCAAGGTCTGTCCACTCTTGGGTTTCTTTAACAAACAAAGAAGAAAAAAATTATATCCAAATAAATTGCCTATCAAACTATAGCTGAAAATTTCTAATTTTGGAAATTACACATGGTAATTGTCTTTTATTTTTTCTCCCAGTACAGACATTTTATGAAATACTCCCTGTAGAACTCTCTCCGTCTTTTACTATAGATACTACCATGGTATTTGATCTGACGAGTTACCGTAAAATAAATCTCAACCAAAACATTCTGTGAAAAAACAGGCCAAGTTCGAAAAAGTAGTGAAATCTAGTGTGTAGCAAAGTTAAATTCGCCAAGAATAATTAAGTTGAGAGATCTACTATTTTCTTAAATTAATTATTCTTGGCGAATTTAACTTGGCTACACACTAGATTTCACTACTTTTTCGAACTTGGCCTGTTTTTTCACAGAATGTTTTGGATGAGATTTCTCTTCTTTTTATAAGCTATGAGGAAGCCCATTGGTCCAAAAGGCTAGAATTTTTATTTTTGACCCCATTTTTTTAGTTTTTTTGCATATCTAGACTTCGGAGGGTCCACAGAATATGTATACAAAATTTGGTTGAGTTTGCTCCAACAGGCTAAAATTTTCATTTTTGAGTGGTTAGTTTTTGTATTTCTAGCCTTCAGGGGGCCCACAGAATATGTCTACAAAATTTGGTTGAGTTTGGTCCAACGGACTAGAATTTTCGTTTTTGACCTTCCCCCATTTGAAGGGGTTGAAAGATAGAAAGCTTGCATTTTTGGAATTTTTCCTTTGTTTGTGTCCCAAACTCTACTAGCAGGCGAAATTTCATGATGCTAATGATTGGAAGTACCCTATAGGTTTTGATGACCTGTCAGTGAGTGAGCGCCAAAATTAGCTATTTTCTCAGTAAGTCTATTTATGCTATATTATTTAAATTTGGTACTCTCCTCATGATGGATTACATAATTACATGTGTATAATTTCAGTTCTGTATCTCAAATGGATCCCGAGCTGCAGGGGGGTCGAAATGGTTCGTATAAATAGCGTAGAGCGTGTACGGCCAAGCTAATGCTCGCTGTGGGCTTTGATAATCTCCCCTAGAGCTTCATTTATAAGAACCACATTTTTTTTCGTTCACTCACTACTCCTTCCCTCTCATATTTGATAGGAATTGAAGGAATAAACTTTTGGCCAACCCGTTTATCCCTATGACCCTATTGAGACCGAAACTTTCTTTCCAGGAACCTACAACTATTTGTTATCAAAAACCCGCATTCACAGGTTCTTTCAACGAAATACTTTTCTCCCGATCAGAGAAGGATCCACCCAGACAGGGACGGATTTAGGATCTATGGGCCCGTTGGCTGAACGTGTGATGCGGACCCTACAGGGGAAAATATTTTTTTTTAATTCACCTTAAGCAATTATACAATTAAAAACTTAAAAATTCTTTATTGATATCTTGTTAAATATTATATAGAAGGTTGTTCTACCCAGCTCCTCAAACCCCTTTTCATTCTATTTAACCACTCCCTTAGAGAATGTAATTTACCTGAAATATGGAAAACAACCTTCATAACTCCAATATTAAAAAGTGGTGGTTGTAATAATATAAGCAATTACAGACCTATAGCTATAATAATTGCTATCCCTAAATTACTAGATAAATCATAAAAATATTTAGATATTCTTATTGTTATTTGAGTTAGACCTTTGAGGTAGGTTTCCCCATAGACTCCAGAACCGGGTGCATGCTCGGGGAATTAAGCCCCCCCTTGACCTTTGAAGTCACTGTGTGTGGGAGGGGGGGGAGGGGCTGAGCCTCCTACCCATGGACCATGTTTTGCGGGCATCTTGCTGGCCAAGGGGATTTGGTCCCTGGACTCCGTTGCCTCCTGCCCCCGTTACGCCACTGGTATAATAAAATAATTTATAATCACCCCCCCTCCCCGATCTAGCTTTCTAGTATTTTTATTTGAAAATTTTAAATTTTAAATTATTTTTGAATTCCCCGTATTTATTTAACGCCAATCAGAAAGATCACGTCGTCACAAGCTCATTATTATTATTATATAATTTTTATAAAATAAAATTATTTAAAAATATATTAATTTTATTTAAGTTTTTCAGTTTTACTTTTTTGTTACAATTTAATAAAAGTTTGAAAAATTTCCTTCATCCTTTTTTTTCTAAGCCCCCCCCAAAAAAAAAATATCCAAGCACCGGCGTACATAAATATATTCATTATATATATTTATATATGTATATGTTTTATCAAGCAGAGGACACCCTCTTTGATTTCTCTTTATGAATCAACAACTCTTGCTATCGGCAAAAAAAAAAATATTTTCAAATAAATAATTAATCTTCATCATTAAAGAACAATAAATATCATAAAAAATGCATTTGACAATTTTTTTGATAAATTTCGTATAGAAATATTTCGGAGAAATTTGCCAGGCTAGGTAATCTTATCGAGCAACGGGAATTCTTTCCATTCTATTCCTTTCTTTATTTGGTGTCGAGAAATGCTCGAGGCAGCATCGACGACACTCTCCTACTGCGCAAAGGTAAACAACCCTTAATTTCTACCCTTATATTTTATATATAACATTCTTATACAAGTCCAGTATCAAAAAATGTTTAGAAATTAAATTATTTTGCTAAAAAATAAACATAAATATTTTTTTTAAAGAAAAGTTAAATAGATAGTAAGTATTGTAGGTACTATTTTGAAATCTTGATGACTAAATGAGCCAACTTTTAAAATAATTTGACATTTTAGTGTAGTTAATCTTTGACTATTATAAGTATCTAATCATTATTGATATAATTCCTAATTAAAAAAAATTCTCCTCTTTCTCCATTAATTAAAAAAATTTCCCAAACTTCTTTTAACACCCTTATTATATTTTGGTTTTTCAGTAAATCTAAAGATATGTTAGTAAGTTACAAATCTTTAATGTATTGATACTATTTTTTAGCTCAATTTTGCTTTTATATATTTATAAATAAATTTAAATTAGACTATATAAATAATTTTATAACATATCCTTCATCCTTAATTTTAATTTTTTTCACTGCCCCCCCCCCCCAAAAAAAATAAATAAATAATCATTCATTCAATTTGTGTATTGTGTATCCCCTAAGCGTTTTGAGAAAACCTGAAAAAAGACGGAATTGCAAAATACCAAAAATCTTCAAGTAAACATGTACTTCCGTTTGTTCTATTTTATCCAAAATCTTGAGGTACTTCTTTAAGCTTAAGTTTCAAATCCCATACCTCTGTGACTTACCATATGCGAGATATGAACAATTAAAATATTTATTAAAAAGTAACGAATCAAAGATTTTAGTAGAAATATTTTTACATAGCATATCAGAGAGCCTCGTCCCCTCGGGAATCGAACCCAAGCGCTAACTAGCTTGCCGGGCCGTTAGCCAAACCCTTAAGTCGAATCTCTCTCCGATATGCAACATATATAAGAAATAAAGCAACAGATTTTTCACTCCTTTCAACTCGAAGGGGAAAGCAAAAAATCAGGCTAAAGCTGAAAAAAAATTATTTAATAAAGGGACCCCACACTGAAAACTTTTTTCAGTTTAGCCTGATTTTTTGCTTTCCCTTCGAGTTGAAAGGAGTGAAAAATCTGTTGCTTTATTTCTTATATATGTTGCATATCGGAGAGAGATTCGTCTTAAGGGTTTGGCTAACGGCCCGGCAAGCTAGTTAGCGCTTGGGTTCGATTCCCGAGGGGACGAAGCCCTCTGATATGCAATGTAAAAATATTTCTACTAAAATCTTTGATTCGTTCCTAAATAAAATTAAATTCACTTCTTAATTTTATAATGGTTATTTACCTAACCTGGGTTGATTTTTGAAAAAATTCCATCTTTCTTCAAAATAAGCTGACGTGTTCTGATGTGACCATCCACTTGACTTTATCATACAACCTGGGCTCTCACTTATATTTAATATTTAATAAAATTATTTATAATCATGTAGGGGGGTTAGTTTTTGCATTTTTAGATTACTGTGTGCCCACTGATTATGTATACAAAATTTGGTTGAGTTTGGAACAAGAGCCTATATTTTCATTTTTTGACCCTACACCCCCCTTACTCCCACCAATTTTGGGAGGTTAGTTTTTGCATTTTTAGACTTCTGGGGTCGCACTGATTATGTATACAAAATTTGGTTGAGTTTGCTCAAATAGCCTAGATTTTTAATTTTTAACCCCCTCCACCCCTTTAATTTTGGGTCGATATGCACCAAAATCTAATCAGCTCTTAATCTCAATGGACCAAAACTATGTGTGAAATTTGGTTTCGATATTCACACTAGTTTTTGAGCTAGCTCGTCCACAAAAATTTGATAACGCACAGACTAACTAACTAACTGACAACCAGACAGACTAACAGACATTTTGTCAAAACAATTATTATCTAGAAAAATATAATTTTTTCGATATTCACTTATTAAAGCTTTTTTGTAGAGCGAAATGCCAATAGTTATTTCAAAAGATCTCTTACGATTAACATTTATAAAAACTCATGTTGTATTTTATACATATATTTATTTTTTGTTTATTTACTTTTACTTTCAGCTTACTCAAGACAAAAACAGAAAATACTGACATCAGTACTAGATGTTCTGAGGTCTCCAGAGATTCAGCGTCGTATGGGTGAGTTTTGAGAAAAAAATTTAAATACTCTTTGAAAATTATTTTTCATAATTATTTTCCATATCAGACAGTGTGATATTTTACGGACATTTCTATTTTTGTCTTTTTCTTCTATGTATATTCTTTTTTTAGGGTTCCGTTTAAAAATAAACGGGACCCTATTAGTTTCCATTCGACTGTCTGTCTGAGCAGTGTAACCCGCAGCCTAAATAAGATGTAAATTTGAAATTTACAATTGATGTTTATTCATTTTTTTGTATATCATTATTGTATTAAAATTTTACTTGAATGAAACAAATTAGTAGAAAACTTTCATTTACATTTCACTCAAATATTATAAATTTTCAGCAAATGTGAATGAAAGTATCGAAAACTCGCGGTAAATTAATCATCAATCAATCACTCGGTTAATAATAAATTAATATGATTGATATGAAATAAAGCAAACCGTGGGAGAATGACCAAGTTTGTTTCAGTAAGAGTGGCTTTGATTTTTTGGATTACGGGCATGGAACGGAAACCAGGGCGAGCTGAAAAAAAGCCTACCTATCTTAATCCCATTTTTCTTAAATGCACACGATGGACACAGGCTTATATACTAAAAACATGTATTATTATGTGCAGTAAAAATCAGTCAAATGGAGAGAGAAAGAAATATATTTAGGTGAAACGCATCTCCGAGCCACAAGGCAACCGCTCACTTCCCTAGGCTACTCCAGAGAAAGCAACCGAGAACCTTCTAGCCCGTTCCAGCACATAGAGCCACCTCAAATCCACAAACTCCACCAGGCTCCCATTTACCACCCCATTGTTCCATTTGGACAACGCGTCAAGCGACGACTTTTCGGGAAAAAACATAAAACATGCACACACAAGAACCTGGACCTCGATCTTTCGAAATCAGATCGAATCAGTCCCTTCCACCGCCACTCGTTCTTGGATTGAACAAAAGGGTGGCGTCAATTTTAGCTCTCTTTTGGATACACACATGGGGGACCCTACAAAAAGAATTAGCTAAGATTAGATTAGAGGGAAACTTAAAACTAAAATATCCCTAAGAGGCCTAAAATGGACGAGACCACATTTGTTCTCACCAGGAAGGAGATGAGAGGGAAGAATTCAGATTCCAAACACATAAAGAGTCAATCATTGTTGGCATGGCATATCCCCCTCCCTTCTATACTATGTATACAACTTTTAAAACTAACTCTATATCAAGTTTATTTAAAAATTTTCACATTTAAAATCTTAAAAGCTAAATTTTTCAAATATCGATGAGTGTGAATCCATCGGAGGGCGAGGCGATGATCTGAAAACCCTACAGCGAATATTGTAGAATCACAATTACTACCAACGATGTAAAATCCAGGATTCTATAAATATTTACTTTGAGAGTATATTTCCACCAAATCCTGGAGACATTCTCACTGATATCAGAGGGTGTAGAAATTGGAAAACTGAAAATCCCTGATCTATTATTTTTATCTCATTTAAACGAAAACTTTTCAAAAATGAAAGTGATTTGAAAATAATTTGAAACATTAAAAGAATTTATAATTTATTAAAATGAAAAATTTAATTTAAAGTTATTAATGAATTTTTATAAAATAGTAAATCGTTATTGAATACTTATTGAAAAAAATATTAATGAAAGCAATCAATAGAATTAATAAATTAATAGGTGTTTTGGACAAATTTTATATTTTATTAATTTTGCACAACGTTTCGTCCGTTTCCGGACTTTATCAAGTGCTGAAAAACAAAAGTACAAGAAAAATAGATTGGGATAAATTAAAATTATTACATATTTCAAAATACAACTATGCAATGATATGCCACATGATCACTCACCTCAATCAATTAACATAATTAAACGTACATACACTAGACTGAGAAGATCCGAGACAACCTAAAAAATTTGAGTGATCACTCTTGGTGTAGCATAAAAATATCGCAACAAACAAACAAATAACAAAAAATAAAAATAACAATCCTTGCCAATGTGGAAAATCATACATTGGCCAGACTAGACAACATCTCCATAAGAGAATCTCACAACATAAATATGACTATTGACTAATTTGTTTTTGAGATGTTTAAGGTTCTCATAATGTTCTCTAATTTTATCCTTCTACTCCATGGTTGTGAAATACGCACTCTATTAGTTTGAGCCGCTGAGTATTTGAGATGTGGTGCTACCGCAAATTTCATCCAATATCCCGGATAGAACACGAACCAAATGAAAACATTCTTCGTAAACTACATTACGACCAAGAACTCCTTGCCATCGTCTAACGTAGAAAAATGGAGTACTCTGGGCAAACTATCATCTAGACAAGATTGGGGGTTTTAGATTCGCAGTTTATTTTGATTAGGGTTTCTAGGCCATACCTAGCCTAGCGTGTGTGTCGTTATTCATATCGTGTTCGCGTTCATCTCTGAAGATTAGCTCCTTGAAGAATTCAAGTGATAGCTAGTTGGCCACCTGAGCTATTTAGAATGTGCAGTGAGTGTAGATTAGTTTAGAATATGAAGTCATCAGTGCGCAATCACGTGGAAACTTCGGTTAGTATTCTAATAATCTCTTTATATAATACCAGTATAGTATAAATAAATACAAATCTTTTATAAATAAACTGCAACGGATCGTAAAATTCAACCTGATTGAATACTACAATTTGTGACTTTGTTTAAGACCATTGGTTCTGTAGTATTTACCTGAGGACCATTTGATGCATTAGATAAAGTACAAAGCAAAACCACATTAATAAAATAGAACTGATCCAGGAAATCGGGAAAACCCGAATGTTTATATAGTAAACTCTAAATTTTCGATTCTCTACCTAACATATTTAAAGACTAAAAATTATCTTTTCATTCCATAAGTTCTGTAGCATTGCATCAACGACTGGACTCGCCTAGCTCTTACGCAGCTTTCATTCTTCTGCGCTCAATAGGCTGCCTAAATACAGGCGCACCAATGTCATAAATCAAGTTCAAATTCAGGCTACATTTTGAGGATTTTAATTAGTACAGTTATTTATTTATATTTTATAATTGAATATTTTTATTATGATTGCAAAAAAAATTGAATTAGTTAAAAAGATCTAAATGAAAAAATAATTCAAATTAAAGTTTGATTTCGGACAAGAGCTTCAATATTCAATTATTTTTCCATTCGTGATTGTAAAAAATAAAAAAATTGACTATTGGCTGATAAAATGAAGTGAAAAATTATTACTTTTTACGCTGACCAATTGATGAAGTTCTCTAGAGGCCGCAATATTGAATTTACTCAAAAATATTCTAAATATTTTTCTTATATATATTATCTATTGTTTATACTGTACAAGTTAGAAACAGCCAAAGTTAAGCTATTTCGTCATTATGATAAGCAATTTTGATGAAATTTAATATTCTAATTAAGTATTTTGAGAAGTACAAAAAAAGGTTATATAAAGTTTGCAGCGGGTCTAGTGATGATGGATGTTTGATTTTGACTATGGATATGAGGCTTGGATGTGAGGTGACGTGGGTTTGCTCTTATAGCAAGGGTTTGCTTAGATACTAGTTTCTTGAATGGCGGCGGGTGTTACTCAGGGTAGTCTCTCTCTCAATGCTTGTTGCTGAAATTGATGGAAGTTAAAACAAGTTACTTTACTGAATTTAAGTAATAAAATGAATTTAAATAATAAAAAAATGCAAATAAAACAAAAAGGATGGATGTGTGGGTTTTCAATAATAATAAAGTTTTTTTAGAGAATTATTTAAATTTTAACTATGTGAATTTATTTTTCTAAATCAATAATTGAAGTGAACAGTATAAAATGGGTTGTTTAAGAAAACTTGTATGTGAAAATATTACATTCCTTATGGACCAAGGTATAGGATAACTCTTCCTTCCGTCACCTTGACTCTGATTTGTACTTCAGGCACCAATCTTTGGATATTTAGGTGCACCCGAAAGGAATTCTCGGCGTCTGGTAGGTTCGGTGTTGAAAAGGTTCCAATTATCACGTTTGCTTCTCTTCTGGTAGCAAGTTGGCTCCAATTAATATATATATAGTGAGCGCCTCGGACATATATATGTAAGTTTGCAAATAAAACAACTTTATTCGAATGCTAAAACAATATTAGATTTTTATTAAATTAAAACATATTTACAACAATATTTACATATAATCTTAATTTGAGTTATCTTACCTAAAACAATATTAGAATAGAATAATTAGTTATTTTATTCGTAGATTTCAATAGCAACAGGTTTTTAAATATCAGATTATCTTTTATTTATAAATTTAATACATAATGAAATGTCTTAAGATTTTAAACATTAACTAATTATTGTTCTAGGGAAATCAGGTTGGTAACTTTACGAAACCAAATTAAGACTTGGTTGAATTTAAAAGGTGGGAATTTTTTAAATTTATACTATATGAATGGAATGGTCTCTGATTAGAATGATCAATGCAGGAGGCTGTATAGGGATATGTAGAAAGATATTGAGAGCATAGATTCAGCGAGCTCCTGAGGCTTGATAAAATTATAATGTGCTCTGTGTATAAAGGTTGATGATTTAAGTGAGCTCTCAGTAGAGAATGTCTAGTGTAGAAAGGTTAATGATGTTAGCGAGCTCTCAGTAGAGAGAGTTAGGATGCTCAGTGTAGAATGCCTCTCTCGAATCCTTTTGTTTTTGTCCGGTTCACAAATTCCTCCTTCCCCCATCCGTCTGTTCATTTTCAAGTATTGATTTTTTTTTAAAGTAAAATTATAAATTGTTATTATTTTTCCTCTGAAATTAAAGGGATTATTAGATAATTCTCAAAGATTCACTCAAAGCAATGCATTAATTCTCTCTTTCTATGTAAACTTAAACTTGAATTTATTTTTAATGTGAAATTTGCTAAATAATTTATATATAGACTAACCTTTATTTTAAATGAATTTATTACCGAATTTATTTGATTAATAATTTATATTTAAGTAAAAATTTTATAAAAGCTAAAAAATGAATAAAATATTATTTCGACCCTTATGTACTAATTTGTCCTTTTGCAATTTCATTATTTGGGTATACCCGTGGGTATATTGTAAGTTATTAGTAAAATTATATTTTAAATTACTTTAACCTAGAGTAAGATAGTGTTATTTTTTCATTCTTTAAAATTTATTAATTTGATCGGTTTAATACAGCTCAGAAAGCTTCCTGGTCTTTGTGACATTGCCCCATTTTATAATAGTAAGCAATATCTGGGAGTGATCAAGCGATTCGTGCAATCAAATCCAGGTTCAAGATATAAAAGTTTACAAATATTGTTGAACTGCTCGAGTTGAAACGACTACAGATACACTTTCATCTTACCTGAGTTTATTAGAGTATCATATAGGGTCGTTTTTTAGAGGTATAGTAATCGTCGGATTGAATTGGAACGACTGGTTGGTCCGCTTCACGGCTCCATCGATTTCAGTAACTGTGGCTGAGGAGAGGTGTTCATGCCATTAATGCACGAAATATGACTTCGGGCATGTGGCCGCCGCAGGCTTAGGCAGTACGAATAAATCAGATAATGCGTATAACAGGTCCAATATTTCAACCACTTTTTCGAGCATATGGGGCCGTATGTTGCAACCGTGCCGCACTGGAGTGAAGAGAATCCCACATGAGACCCTTGAGACGCCATTGCATCCACAAAAGCTGACTGCCCGGTGTGCTCTGTGGGCCGGTGGAGTCATTGGGCCATACATTGCTGAAAAATAATGCTGGAGAGTCAGTTACCGTTAATGGAGTTCCGGTATAGAGCCACTGACAACCGACTCATTTTGTTCCCGGAGTGGATGGCATGAGATGTGGACGAGTTGATAGCTCCAACAAGACGGCGCTAACATGCCTGCACAGCGCACGTCGCTTTCGTGTTGTGATTGGAACATTCGATGAGCGCATATTAGTTTCGCGGAATGGACCTGTCAATTGAGCGCAAAGATCGCTGTGATTTGACACCATTGGACTATTTTAACTCTGGGGATATCGTGAAGTCGCTCGTCTACGCCAACAAACCAGAATCAGTTAGGGGACTATGGAAGCCAACGTTCGTGGCGTCATTGCCAACATACGGCCCCATATGCTCCGAAGAGCAAAGTGGTTGAAAACTTGGACCGTGTAGGGTCGGATTTAGTTGAAACCAGCCGCGGCGGCCACATGCCCAGAAGAAGCGTGTCTAAACATTAATGGCATAAAATTATCACTTCTATAAAGCCAAATTGATGGACATTAAAACCACTTTCTTGTGTTTGTTTCAATTCGAAGTTCTATACCTGTGATAATAAACACCCGACAAGGCCCGGAAATATGTAATCGTGGATTTAATTGGCGACTGGCTGGTCGCTTCCGATTCCTGATTTCAGTAAAAGAGGCTGACGAGAGATGTGATAATGCGTATAATAAGAAAAATATTTACTATTTTTGAGTAAATTCAATATTCCGGCCGCCTGGATAAATTCACCCATTGGTCAGCATAAAAAGTAATAATTTTTCATTTCATTTTATCAGCCAATAGTCAATTCTTTTATCTTTACACTAACGAGTGAAAAAATAATTGAATATTGTAGCTCTTGTCGAACTTGAATTTGAATTATTTTTTCATTTAGAGGTTTTTAATTAATTCAATTTTCTTTGCACGTATAATAAAAATATTCAATTATAAAATATAAATAAATAACTGTACTAATTAAAATCCTCAAAATGTAGCCTGAATTTGAACTTGATTTATGACATTAGTGCGCCTGTATTTAGGCAACCAATTGCGCGCAGAAGAATGAAAGCTGCGTAAGAGCTAGGCGAGTCCAGTCGTATAATGAAAAATAGCCCTTAAGCGGGTTCTTATTGTAATTTATGGCACTTTTGATAAGTACACCAATTAAAAAAAATCGTTTGAGAAAATCACAAAAAACGAAAAATCTTTCAGGTAAATGTCCATTTCCGCTGTTCCGATTTCAACTAAAAGCTTGATATACTTCTTCTGGCCTATAGAGCTTAAGTTTCGGATTTCGTAGTTCTGAGACTTATAGTTGCCAAACGTAGGGGGTACATACGCAGTAAGTATGCACTCCAAGACAATAGGTATGAAACTGTGGTTTGCCCCACAAATCTCTGAACACTGTCCGTAAAACAAACCCGATTGATAAAAAAAACTAGTTTGATTAAAACGACCAGGGGTTGCATCAATTTTTTAACCCCCAATGCTGGGATTGCTCATGAATCAAGAACATCGGCTGCTGTGACCAAAGCTCATACTTGTGTACGAACGGGTAACACTACGTTGTCATCCACCTCCAACAACCGAAACCCTTAACATCTGTAAGAATCCTCGGCTTAAGATAAAACATATCTACTAAGATCTTTGCTTCGACCGTTAAATTTTCAGTAATTATTGCCGAAAATATAGCGACGTTAGAAAAAGACCATCTTTTAAAAAATTTAAAAACTTAATTGATTGAATTTATTCTTAAATTAGGTTTAAATAACAATTCTTTTAATATAATTTGACGTTTGCGAGGTAGGTGAATCTTATTTGCATTTGGCTGCTTTTTTATCTCATATAGGTATTATGATAATTTTACCATTTTTTTACCAGAATACCTAAAAAAATAAGCTGACGTGTTCTGATGTGTCCATCCACTTTACTTTACAATACAATCTGACCCCTCACTTATATTTTATATTTAATAAAATTATTTATAACCATGTAGGGGGGGTTAGTTTTTGCATTTTTAGACTCCTGGGAGCCCACTGATTATGTATTCAAAATTTGGTTGAGTTTGGTAAATGGCAAAGATTTTCATTTTTTGACCCTAATCTCCCCCCCCCCCCCCCGTACATTTTGGGGGTTAGTTTTTGCATTTTTAGACTTCTGGGGTCCCACTGATTATGTATACAAAATTTAATTGAGTTTGCTCAAATGGGCCTAGATTTTTTAATTTTTAACCCCCCTCCACCCCCCCTCCCTTAATTTTTGGTCGATATGCACCAAAATCTAATCAGCTCTTAATCTCAATGGACCAAAACTACGTGTGAAATTTGATATCGATATTAACACTTGTTTTTGAGCTAAAAAATCAAAAATTTGCTAACGCACAGACTAACAGATATTTTGACAAAACAATTATTATCTCGAAAAATATAATTTTTCGATTTTTCACTATTAGAGCTTGTAGAGTGAAATGCCATGGTTTCGATCAATTTTTTTAATCAAAATAGTTTAAACCGTTTTTGAGATATTTCGAAAAAAAAACACTTTTTTCATGCACGATTTTAATACTTGACCATACCCTGTATGGTAAAGTAAAAAATAGATTTTTCTAAACTAAATTTCTTTTAAAGGCAAATTGAAATTCTAACTTTAAAATTGAGGGTCTCAATATTTAAAAATTAAATTAAATTAAATTTTTTTTATTTATTTTTAAAAAAAATCAATATAAAAATTGTAATAACAACAAATCTTATAATAAAATGTCTTCAATTATAAGCTGAAATAAAAAAATCTGTCCATTTTGGATAACTAATAGTTCTTTTATCATAATCATTTTCTTTATAACAAGGGTACATTGCTTGAAGTTTATCTACATCTTTTTCACTCAATTGTTTTCTTTGTCCTATTTTTGCATTTTCGTCCTGAAATTTGTATATGAAAATTTATTTAATTTCAAGGTAAAATTGAATAAACAAAATTATATTTATGTTAACATTTCCGTCCATAATTTGTATTAATTTGAAAGTTTATATTAGGAAAATAAGGATAAGTTTTTATGTGTAAATTTTTTATTTATTCACCAAGGTTTCGTCGACTCTGCCGACTTCTTCAGGGCTTCTACAATTATAAGAACATTATTGATATGAATTTAGAAAAGTACAATTACAATTCCAAAAACAAACATGTATTAATAGTTTACCTACCAAATAGTATATTAAAAAATGTAAGACACTATAAGTATAGTTTATTCGAATTTGAGATTTCTTTATATAAGGATCAAACGGAGAAAAAATATTTTATTCTGGTTCAAAAGCAGGGTTGTCTTATTCTGTATATATAAAATTAAGGTTTTGTCTGTACATTGCTCCAAATCACGCCAAATTTTGGTTGCACACGTTTCAAGCAAAGTTATGAACGAAAACACCCTCAACAAAATTCCTGCCTGTCTGTATGTATGTATGTATAGTTTCCGAAAAGTTGCTCACGATTCACATAAAAACGGCTTAAGGGATTATTATGAAATTTCATATTTACATCAGATGTCTTCTAACTTACGTTTTTAGCTATATAACGTTTTGATATTTTGACCCCAGAAGGGGGTTTGGGGGGCGCACGAATGAAAATGATCAAATAACTCCTAAACTATTAACTCTACGGCAAATTTTATTATGAACAAATTATGTTGATTAATGTCCATTATAATTAGTAGATTAAAAATTCACAGTTCTTTGGACAATGTTTTTTTATTGAAGCTCTTTTTCAATTTTTGTACAACGTTTCGTCTCTCTCGAGACTTTTTCAAGTACTCAATTGGTTAGAGCCACATTGGTTGAAATAAAAGATAAAAATAACTGAGACATAGTAGAATTTTTTCTTTCTAGATTGATACAATAAAATAATTATGAATAAAGTTGTAGGGGATGTGATTTCTGACAACTTTTGTTTAAAAAAATTCCCCCCAAAAAACCACCCAAAAAGGGGGGGGGGGGGGTCAAAATGTGAAAATTCTTGCTCTTTGACCAAACTCAACCAAATTTTGTATACATAATCTGTGGGTCACTAGAAGGCTAGAAATGAAAATACGGTGGTGGCGTGGGGCGGGGTGGAGGGCATGGGGATGGGGTGGTGCAGTGAGGAGTGAGGGTTCAGGTGAGGATCCAGAGGCTTAGTGGGCTGGTGCGGGGTGGTGGGCGCGGGGGTGGGGTCCGGGTGGTGGGTGGGGTGGTGCAGGGTTGAGTGGGGGGTCCAGGTGAGGGTCCAGAGGCGTAGTGGGGTGGTGCGGGGGCTGGGTTGACGGGTGGTGGGGTGGGACGTTGGTTGGGCACGGGTGCATGGTGCGGAGGTGGAAGGCGCTGGGTGGGGTTCGGGGAGTTGGTGGGTGGGAGTGGGGTATGAGGGTGGGGTTCGTGGGTTGGGGGTCCAGGGGGCGTGCCCCCTGGTTAGCAAGAGGGCCGCCGAAGGCGGGCCTTGCATCTAGTTGTTAATATAAAAAGAAAAGAAAGAAAAATTGTTTTTTGCGAATGTGCTAAATACTTTTTGAAATTTGTGTTCGGATGGACTTCAATGGTAACGAAGATAATAAGAAAATTTAGACGAATGTGTGACATGACTATTTGGTAGGTAAACTATTAATACATGTTTGTTTTTAGAATTGTAATTGTACTTTTGTAAATTCATATCAATAATGTTCTTATAATTGTAGAAACCCTAAAGAAGTCGGATAAGTCGACGAAACGTTGGTGGATAAATAAAAAAGTCACACATAAAAACTTGTCCTTATTTTTCTAATATAAACTTTCAAATTATATTTATGTATAGGTAATGTACTACTAACCTTTGGTACTATGGTGGGTTTACCGTTTTTCGTAAAAGCCTTTCCACTATAGTGCATCACACTGTTGTAATCATAATCAAGCCCAAAACTGGTTATCTTTGTTGGCTGATATTTTCTAAAATTTCCTTCTCGTCCTGAAATTTGATTTTGAAATTTTAATGACAGCTTTTCAATGGGAAAATAATACTATTTTAAATTATTTAAAAGAATAAATAAAGTTTTTGTACAGTTCGTGTCTAAATTATTATACTCATTTGAAAAATTATATCTTTCATAAGTGTTTAAGGGTTTACTATTAAACACATAATATCGTTTCAATTCTTATATTTTTTTTTGGCTTTTCGGCCTTTCTAGTCATAAGCCAATTTACGATGATTATTATATATTTTTAAAATTTGTCTCTCACATTTTAGCCTGATGTCTCGAGTCGGATTCAAACCCGGGTCCATTTGGTTAGCAGACTGGTACGCTAACCCCTAGCCTAACCCGACCCCCAATTGTTATCTTTATAGGTTTATTAATTTAGACAATACAAATTCAATAATACAAATACAATTCAAACCAATCGACCAATTACATTTTGTATTATAAAAAACATTTATTTAACACAAAAACGATTTCAAGGAATAGAATTGGAATTCTACACTAATGTTTTTGTTATACAGAGGGGTCCAAAAAAATGTATCCACTGTTTAAAAGTCCATAACTTGCAAACTTATTGACGGAGTTGTCTCATATCTTTGGTAGTGTAATAGTAGTTCCGGCAATCGCCACACAAGCATTCTATTGCGTTGTTTTGTTTTGTCGGAGTACTTCCAGTGGTTTACTAACATGGTGTGCAACGATGAAGAGTTTGCAGATATAATTGTGTGGTCTGATGAGGCACAGTTCAACTCAATGGTACAGTAAATCGCCACAATAGCATCTACTGGGCCGCCGAAAATCCGAACGTCCATGTAGACAAAGCCGTGAATTTGGCAGGAGTAAATGTGTGGTGTGGGTTGACTTACCGGGGCTTGATTGGGCCATTCTTCTTTGACGGCACAGTTACAGGTGAGGTCTACCTTCAGAAGCTTCAGACATCCATTTTACTTTCCATCCGAGACTTGTATGGAGACGGAAGATTTTACTTTCAACAAGATGGTGCCCCAGCCCACTACCAAAATCGTGTTAGGGCGTATCTCGACGAAAATCTACCAGGAAGATGGATAGGCTGTAGAGGTGCTGTGGAGTATCCACCACGTTTCCCAGACGTTCCGCTGGACTTTTACCTGTGGGGAACACTAAAGGACGTCGTTTATCGACAAAAGCCACGCACATTGGATGAACTTCGAGAATCCATCGTACATTCATGTGTAAATATCCAACTGAACACGTTGCAGTCAGTAGTTCGTGCTGCAGTTCGGCGGCATCGTTTGTGTGTGGATGTTAACGGTAACCATTTCGAACACCTACAGTGATATCTTTAAGTTGGACTTTAAGCTACACTTTCACCAAAAACGAGACAACTTCATCAATTAGTTTGCAAGTTATGGACTTTTAAACAGTGGATACATTTTTTTGGACCCCTCTGTATTCTGTTTGCTGGAAATATCTCTTTATTTTTACATTTATGAATAACTTAATAATTGAAAAGTTTTTGTTTTGCCGAGAGTAGCAGAGTTGTTGATTCACAAAGAGAAACAAAGAGGTTGTCCTCTGCTTGATGCAAATAAACATACACACATATATATATCGAGAT
This sequence comes from Forficula auricularia, assembly GCA_024734495.1. NCBI lineage: Eukaryota > Metazoa > Arthropoda > Insecta > Dermaptera > Forficulidae > Forficula > Forficula auricularia. The sequence continues at coordinate 389,072 of JALMQS010000651.1, read as the reverse complement.
GATATATCTGTATATATATATTATTTATTTGTTTGAGACTATAGTTTCGAAGACTTGGTCTTCATCATCAGTCTTTCTTCAATTATAAATGTTTTTCATGGAGTCAATATCATATGGATATTGAAAACTTGGTGTTCCTTCGTCATTGCTGGCTAGGAACTAATAAAGACTTTCTATTCGGTTCACATTCAAATATAACAATATGTTTCCCTTTCTCCTTTCTCCTTAGAAAGGCTGACAAAAGAAGGGTTTTTTCTTTTTTCTTTTGTTAGCAAACATCTTAAGCAAATTACTATTGGATAACTCTATTTGATTGTTCAAACAGAGTTTTGAATTTCTATTGAATGATTTCAAAATTTCTAAAGATTCGATTGCGCTAATTAATTTTGGGTTCTTTTCTACTTTTATTAAACTAATACCTTCTGGGAAGGAGTGATTGTTTGAATTTAGATGTTCTGCAAAAGAATTTTCGCACTTTTTATTTTTAAAATCTCTTATATGTTCAATTAATCGAATTTTCAGATTTTTTCAATTAGACACATTAATAGAATATATAAATAATCTTCATGAGAAAATTAAATTCACAGTAGAGAAAGAAAAAGAGAAAATACTAAATTTTTTAGATTTAAAAATAAATATTTCCGGAAATAAGCACACCTTTGAAATTTATAGAAAACCCACAGCTACTGACATAGTAATACATAAAAATTCTTGTAGACCAATGTCACATAAACATGCAGCCTTCCATTCAATGATACATAGACTAATAAATATACCTCTATCAGAAAAAGCATACTCACAAGAATTAGAGACAATTAAAGAAAACGCGGTAAATAATGGGTACGAAGCAAGCCTTATAGACCAAATGTTAAATAAAAAAATTGAAAAATTAACACTGGAATCAGTATATTCACAAAAGAATGAAAAAGAAAAAGAAAATCCTAGAATAGTTCTCCCATATTATGGACAAATTTCGGAAAAATTAAAACAAAAAATGAAAAAATTAGGGTTCAAAACAGTATTCAAAACTCCAATTACTCTAGGAAAAGATTTAGGTTCAAATAAAAAAGACAAATTACCAAATATAGAAAAAGAAGGGGTTTATAGTTTGAAATGCAAAGATTGCGAAGCAATATATGTAGGGAAGACAGAGAGAAATCTGAAAATTCGATTAAATGAACATATAAGAGATTTTAAAAATAAAAAGTGCGAAAATTCTTTTGCAGAACATTTAAATTCAAACAATCACTCCTTCCCAGAAGGTATTAGATTAATAAAAGGAGAAAAGAACCCAAAATTAATTAGCGCAATCGAATCTTTAGAAATTTTGAAATCATTCAATAGAAATTCAAAACTCTGTTTGAACAATCAAATAGAGTTATCCAATAGTAATCTGCTTAAGATGTTTGCTAACAAAAGATAAAAGAAAAAAGAAAAACCCTTCTTTTGTCAGCCTTTCTAAGGAGAAAGGAGAAAGGGAAACATATTGTTATATTTGAATGTGAACCGGATGGAATGTCTTTATTAGTTCCTAGCCAGCAGTGACGAAGGAACACCAAGTTTTCAATATCCATATGATATTGACTCCATGAAAAACATTTATAATTGAAGAAAGACTGATGATGAAGACCAAGTCTTCGAAACTATAGTCTCAAACAAATAAATAATATATATACAGATATATCATCTCGATATATATATGTGTGTATGTTTATTTGCATCAAGCAGAGGACAACCTCTTTGTTTCTCTTTGTGAACTTAATAATTAACTAGACTGTCAAGTCTATTGAAAAATATATCATTCGATTCATAAAAGTTGAATTATTGAACTGTATAAATTTGTTGAAATTGGTATAATTTGTATAGAAGTTATAGCCCTTTTAAAAGCTCGGTCCATTTACTTCCATGTTAAAAGGACCATTTTCAGTAATTTATTTCTCGGTAATGGGACAGACGATCAACTTCAAATTTCAGGAATAAATATTTAATACATCAATGATTCGATGGTAAAAATTTGAGAATTTTCTTATATAAAAATAATTTTTAAGAAAAAAATACAAAACCGACTTCAAAAAATTAAATGCAACATATAAAATACACTAAAAGGTATAAAATAATTATCATCTTATTTAGTTACAACTAAACGAAGAAATATTAACATGAAATTACTTTTGAAGTCGGTGCCAAACAAACTATACCTATAAGCGAGCGTACCCGCCAAACGTACTAAGTAAGATCCGTCGAGTGCGATTCATAAAAGGTATATGTTTGGCACCAACTTCAAAAAGTAATTTCATGTTAATATTTCGTCGTTTAGTTGTAACTAAATAAGATAATAATTATTTTATACCTTTTAGTGTATTTTATATGTTGCATTTAATTTTTTGAAGTCGGTTTTTATTTTTTCTTAAAAATTATTTTTATTTTTCTCTTTTTAGTGATGTTATTAATAGTGATCATATCATCAGAACTTGACCAAATTAATATGACACCATCCCTAAGACACCCCTTTCGGATAAAAAGAACCATCGAAATCAGTTCATAAACAAAGAGGTTAGGTCTAAACAAACCTAATAAAAAAGGTCTAATACCTATGAAAAAAAACGAAAAAAAAATGGGACCAATCGGAATCCAGACTGGACCCAATGCAAAAAAAATTTTCAAAATCGGTTGACAATTGGCGGAGATATGAGGTAACATAGGCACAAAAAAAAAAAAAAAAAATTCAGTCGAATAGAGAACCTCCTCCTTTTTTGAAGTCGGTTAAAAAATGATAAACAGCCCCGAACCCCCTTAAGTGAAGAAAAATTATGGGTACATTAAGATTCCAGTAATCCAGGTTTTACTGCAGTAACGATTAAATGAAAGTTATATGTTTTTATTTTATCTGAAATTGAAAATTGTATTAAAATTTTAATTGGATAAATTTGGATAAAATTTTAATTGGACAAACTTGAAATTTCTTAAGAACAGAGATTATGAGATTATGTTCTCTCTTCTTAAGGGGGTTCGTGACTGTTTATCATTTTTATAAGAAAATTCTCAAATTTTTACCATCGATGTATGAAATATTTATTCCGAAATTTGAAGTTGATCGTCTGTCCCATTATCGAGAAATAAATTATTGTAAATTGTTCTTTTAACATGGAAGTAAATGGACCGAGATTTTAAAAAGGCTGTAACTTCTATTCAAATTATACCATTTTCATCATATTTTTACAGATCAATAATTCAACTTTTATGAATCGAATGAAACATTGTTCAATAGATTTGACAGTCTAGTTAATTAGTTATTCATAAATGTAAAAAATAAAAAGTTATTTCCAGCCAACAGAAAATAATAAAAACACTAGTTTAGAATTCAAACTCTATTTTTTGAAATCGTTTTTGTGTTAAATAAATGTTTTTTTATAATGAGAAAAAATTTATCTCAATATTCTTTTTATTAATATTATTAAAACAAAGATTTTTAATTTTTTTATTAAAAAATTTAGTAGGCAGAAGTTGTCAGTCTGCAGAAATACAAAAGATTTTTTTGAAGATCAACTAGATAGATAAGCTGTCCCGAACCTCCTTAAGGAGGTGATAACAATTCTTTTGACATATGATAAAAATTATTATTCTTGTCAGCTCGAGTTTAAATTTTTTTGTGAATAGATAGTTAGATAGAAATCTTGGTGAAAAATGATTATTATTAAAGAAGGCTCAATGACCAACTACACTGTGGTGCAAAAAAGTGGAACACTTAGAAAAATTTAGTTTTTTCAATTAATTTTCAGAAAAAATATATTTTATTTAAACTTTTAATACATTCTGTGATTATTATATTTATAAACATTTTTAGAGTGAAAACAATGTATTACTTTAATTTAAACCCTTTAAAATTAAATTTATTTAAACTGGCATTAATTTTCAGGTTTGAAATCTGATCCCTTTATTGAATTGTATTAAATGATTATCGTCTAATATCGAATTAAATTGAATATTTTGATTTTTATCAGTTCGATTTGAATATCTCATCTCTTAATTTAATTTTATTTGAAATATTGTCGAAGCATAATGCCTCTAAAGACCGAGGAAGTTGCTCAAGCTGTAGCTCTAATAAATAATGGAAGATCGTATCGGTATGTCGCTCAACGACTTAAAACATCTTTTGAAAATATCCACTGAGCTGGAAAACGATATAGAGAAACAAACTCTTATGCCAGGAGACCGGGATCTGGTCGAATTAGAGCTTCAAATGAGAGATATGACCGATTCATATTATTGGAGATATTGAGGGATCGGCATTGGACAGCAGCTCAAATTCAACAGCGCCTTCTACAAACTGGACAAGTCAACCTAAGTGTTTGGACTATCAGAAGACGTCTCCGGAAATTAGGGTTGATGTCAAGGAGACCAGCGACAGGCCCTCTTTTGACACCCAATCACCGAATCAATCTAAGTGTTCCATTTTTCGACCACAGTGTATATATATTAGCTAAAAACGAAATCGTGTGTTATGTGGCTATAATAACAAAACTTATTTTTCTAAATCTAATCGGGTGATTGGACCCATGAGAAATAACAGATACTATATTTCTGATTCAAAGACTGATGATGAAGATCAAACCTAAGACTCAAACAAATAAATTATAAAGATAAGAGTAAATAAATATTATATTTAATATTGATTTACTATGAGTTAAGGATACTAGGTCACTTATTTCACATTAAAGTGACCTAGTATCCTTAACTCATAGTAAATCAATATTAAATATAATATTTATTTATTCTTATCTTTATTAAAGGTGTTTCACCTTGCACCAACACCACAATCTCTACTAATTATAAATAAATTATATATACATATTTATTATAGATACATATTTAGAGGGGCGTCCTTAGAGGGGGGCAAGGACTGCCCCCTGGGACCCAGCCTCACTAAACTATATTTAATAAACTATATTTAAAAACCGTGAATGTTTTTGTATTTAAGAACACTACTCTATTAGTGTATTCTATATACTTGTGAAAAACGACTCAAATAATTAAATATTTCAATAAAAATTTAAAAATATAATTATTTGTCTCGAAAGCTTTGCCTCCCTCTGAAAATATTTCTGGGGACGCCCCTTCATATTTATATTTGGTATCTATATTCTATATGTATTAGTAGCGTGTGGATGATCCTGTGTATGCGGTGCATCCCTAAAATTTCTAAACATTTAGAGAATTTTTATACCATGTCATTTAATACTAAATGTTGTTAGAGTTCGTAGCTGTGATGAAACTGTATTAGATGAAGGAAGAGGTATCAGCCAAAGTTGGATGCGCTGGGTTCAATAAAACACCCTGAATAAAACGTTTCGGCCTGAATTTATTTGGCCATCTTCAGTTAATTGGGCTACAAAATTTACAAATAGATGTTAACATTGATATATTTTATACTTATTATCATAATATTACAAGTTGACCAAGTTGGTTGTTTAAACTTACAGTTATACACAAAATGCGGTACACATATGTGATCGAACCAAGCCTTGTCAAAAATAAAAATTGTAGCTTCATGTAAATTTATAACGTGCCTGCGTCCAAAGATTCAGAATCAAGGTACATGAAGTCTATATAATTTTTATTTATATATAATTAAATATGGTTCGATCACTATATGGGAGGTCATCATATGATCATGTGTATAACTGTAAGTTTGAACAACCAACTTGGTTAACTTGTAATATTATGATAATAAGCATAAAATATATATCAATGTTAACATCTATTTGTAAATTTTGTAGCCCAATTAACTGAAGATGGCCAAATAAATTCAGGCCGAAACGTTTTATTCAGGGTGTTTTATTGAACTCAGCGCATCCAACTTTGGCTGATACCTCCTCCTTAATCTAATACATTTAATATTAAATTTGAAAAATAAAGTAAAAGTAAAATATATTGTTGATGCCGTTTCGATTAAATTTGCAAAATGGAGCGAAGAATAAAGTAAGATTTATAAAAAAACGAAGTGATCCTTTTTGGGCAGTATCCTCTGGCTGAAAAGTCATCCTCGCAACTGATATATATTTGTTTTGCATCAAGCAGAGAAAACCTCAGTGATTTCTCTTAGGTTATTACTTTTATAAGCTGAACCAGCCTTATAAAACGTTTAACACATCAGAAACAGTCATATTTATTACCTGGGCGGATATTTTCCCAAAGAATTGACACATAATCATCTCGATCATCGGCACTCTGCTGGTGGAAGGCCCCCAGGGCATGGAAGAACTCGTGGACCACAATTCCATGTCGAATACAGCCTGGGGTTTGGAGATTGAGCTCCTGGCCGCCGTCGTGACGACCCACGAAAGACCAACATCCTGTATCCCGGCCACGGACGGTCACCCAAGAAGTATCGCCCAGCTTAAAAGGCCTTGGTTTCACGCACGTTCGGCTGGCGATCTCCGACAGAGCACCCTTGATCACGGACAATTCTTCTTCAGCTGGACAACAGAATAAACAACATTTGACCCAAAGATGGGCAAAATATTTGACAAAAAGTATTTAATTAAAATAAATAGGAAAAGAAGGCCAATTTAATTCTTAGATCTTACCTTTAATTATTTAATTAAGTTTTACGTGAGCTCCTTTTCTTGAATTATTTTCAGAGCATGGAAAATTAAAGTCGTGTAGACTGAATAAAAAATCAAATAAACTGCAACGGATCGTTGCTAAACTTCATCCAAAGTCATTTGAAATATTAATATGTTTATTTCCTTTATTATTAATCAGATATCAATTGCATATTTGCAGTCCATGTTGACTTAAATTCAAAAATAGGCATTGATTTTCATCTAATACTTGAGGAATAACCATTCTACATTAGATTTTTGACGTTTCGATTATTATTGGTAACCATTACTGAAGACATGGAGGAATCGACTTAAAATCAAAAATAACTATCCATTCTTATCTAATACTAGAGGAATAACCTTATTGCATTCCATGGTCAAGCTTGAGTTGTTTAACAAAAAGGAATTTAGTCTTTTTGATTTTAAGTCGATTCTTCCACGTTTTCAGTAGTAGTTCATTTTGTTAAACTAATGGTAGGTTTTCAATTTCATTTCAATCGTTGTAACGGTGTGGAAAAAATCGTGGGCTCAAAAAAACGATAACATACATACATACATCTGCACGCACTAAATGAAATAAATGTAAAAATGGCACTTTTTGGCCTCTCGACGAGACCCAATGTAATTTTTGGCAAAACCGTCACGTGCTAAAATTCAACCTAATTGAATACTACAATTTGTAGACTTTAATTGAGTCCATGGGTTGCAGTCTCACTGAGAGACCCTTTTGAAAGTCGAGCATTGCCAAGCAGAGATTGACCGATTAACACATAGCTTTCCCCGTGCTTCGCACTGGATAAAGTAAAAATTATCTATATTTTTTATTTTCAAATTCTTACCAATTACTCTCGGAAAATTCAGGATTCTATTCCAACTTTCCCTCCCCTAGTCAATCCATCTTCATTTTAATATTATATTATTATTAGTATTTATTAGTTATTTGAAAACATACTTTTCTTTAATAAAACTATAAAAAACAATTCTGCATTCGTAGAATCACTCCGAATTATTCTATATCAAAATTCGTAGAATTAACTTGCCAAACTCTGTATCTTTTTAGAGCACTCTTTTTAATCTTCTGTATTTTTTTGCTCAGCGGACTAGTGCTCGAGGCAGCAACATGTCCAGCCTCAATGAAAGGTAAATACATAATTAAATAAAAACTTTATTCTATGCAATTATACTATATATATATTATATATATATATA